>JAZHYW010024835.1:0-16341 GCA_037355805.1 Ixodes ricinus | reverse complement strand
TGGTATTACGTATATTGCTGATGGTTGACCCAACCGAAAAACAAAAAACACAGCGAAGATGACGCTATTTTCGACAACGCCAGACGAACAACCTATTGCAAAAAAACAGGAACCGTCATTATCGCTTGTCGCCAAAGCCCCCGAAGCCAACGAACACGGAGCCTCCACCTAATGAAGCTCCTGACCTTGTTCCTTCCGGCGAGAACAACGTGGAAAAAACACAAAGGAGCCGCAGCACAAAGCCCCCATTGTCGTTGTTGTTGCTTGACGGTTTTAATGGCGCAAGAGCAACAATGGCCATACTGGGCGCCAAAACAAGGCGGGTCAATAAAAAAGGGTGAAGGACTGAGCTAAACTAATACGGGGGAATAGTTCTGTAATTTGTTTAAAAATTCAATATTTTGAAGATAAAAATCAAAAAGACGTTTGGAATGAAATCCGTGGTCGCTCACCAAGCAGGGAGGCAGGGTGAAATGGAATGTGATATTTGGAAAGATCAGAAAAAATAATTTGCTCGCCGCCGGCTATTAATTGGCATAAAGAAATAAAATACTTAAGAACAGTCAAGGGTTCACTCCAGAGCTCACAGGTTGGAGGGTTCTCCACGAGTAAGCAGGTAGCTATGCTGCAAGGTGGGTGTGGCCAATTCGTCGGGCGGCATAGGAGGACCTCATGGAATCTATTTTTGCTGTAAGATGTTTCCCAAGTACCAGCTGTCAGAGCTTGGATGGCAGTGAAGCTTATTGTTAACCCTCCGAGTCCCAACTCAGACTGCTGCAAGACGGCAAGACTGCAAGTCTTGTAGGCATTTTTGCGTCTTGGTGGGGGATGCGTAGCATGTGACACCGGAAGATTTTGCGAAGAGACGGGCCGGCTTATCTGCAGCCTCGTAGCGCAGCAATGCCCACATGGCTAGGAATCCAGCAAAACTTCACGTCGCGGCCATCCCGGTAGGCCCTGCTGCACCTTAACACGCATAGTTAGAGTCAGCCGATTTCTTTGTTGATAAAACAGAACACACAGCCCTAACAACACTTTGGGAATCTACAAAGATGATGGCTTTCTTTGTTTTACACTGAACTATATAGTCAAGCTGCCATCATGACCCCATATAGCCTCGGCAGTGCAAAAATACCTGGCGAGCGGTGTTTGGACGAGTGACTTTGGAAAAATGAGAGAGGCATACAGTTGCACTAACAAACATTGACGACTTTGCTGCCATCAGTGTAAGAATGATTATAATCTTTGTATTTTTCCCCCAAGGCAAAGAATTCCGCCGTCAGAAATTGAAGCAGGTGAGACACTTTGCTTCCTGAATTTCAAGTGAAGCTAACCAGCCACACAAAAGTGGGTATGATATTCCATGGGGCAGCGCGGTATGAACTATCCAAAGAGGTTAAAATCATGAGTCAGATTGAGGGAGGAGCCAAGACTTCCCGAGCACGAAGACCTCAAGGCCGCACAACAGTTGGTGTATTGTTAAATTAGGCGAGAAAACCTAGAGTTTCAATACAACTATAAGTGGGGGAATAGTAGTAGTAGTAGATTGAGGTTTTATGGCGCAAAAGCAACTTAGGCTATGATGCGCCAAGAGATGAAACTATTGCATAAGAGGATTTAGGAGAAGAAAGAGCTTTAGTAGCTGGTGATTTATGAATTTATGAACATGAAAAATGTATAACATATGGGCAGGACCTTACATTATGAATAAAACTACAATTTGCGTAAAAGATCAATACTTTCTAAAAACTTAAAAACCTGGGTGAGTGGGAGTAGTGGCTCGTTTCCAAGTAACACACATAGGTGTAAGGGGACATGTTCTTTGTACAACTGGGAGAAGTAGTGGAGGCGTTTTTCATTATAAGTAGGACATTCGAGAAGGATATGCAAGACACTTAACGGTTCCTGGCAATCTTCACATTTAGGAGGGTCCTCCCCACGTAATAGGTGTCCATGCGTGAGCCGCGTGTGTCCAATGCGTAGTCGACAAAGGACTACCTCATAGAACCTGTCTCTGTGCCTAGCGCTCTGCCACTCACTAAGAAAAGGCTTAACCATGTGCAGTTTGTTCGACACCTGTAGGCTCCATTCTGCCTGCCACTGAGCTTTAACATGGTATTTGATTAAGGCACAGTAATCTCTGTAGGGGATACTACTAATGTCTACAGCACGGTTGCCAGAAGTGCCCGCAGCATGATCTACCTCTTCATTCCCTGGGATTCCGACATGGCTCGGTACCCAGCAGAATAGAACACTACATCCTTTCCTGGTTGCTGCTACTATTTTGTTTTGTAATAAAGCAACGAGGGCATTCTTTGGGGTTTCAGGTGACGTCAGAGCCCGTAAAGCACTCAGCGAATCTGTATAAATAACTGACCGGGAGTTACTTGTTTGGATAATATGATCTACTGCAAGCAGAAGGCCGTGCAGTTCAGCAGTGAAAACAGTAGCGGATGAATTCAGCCTACGAACACTTCTTACTGAAGGGCCAATCATGGCACAGCCAACAAATGATTCAGCTTTTGTGCCGTCTGTGTAGTAGTGGGAATGAGAGTCATGTTCCTTGTGGAGTTCGAAAAATTCTTGTCGCATGACCTCAGTTGGGGTTTCCTTCTTATTAAACTTCGTCAGTGAAAAATCACAACGTACGCAGTTATAATCCCATGGCGCCACCAGCCTTCCAACTGTAGCAACTGGGAGCTTACTGTCTATCCCAACAGACTCTGCCAAATTCCGGTTTCTCATCGCGAATGGAGGGATAATGCTGGGCTTGTTTTCGAATGTCTTCTGATATCTAGTGCCCTCCACAGCCTCCCGGGCTGGATGCTGAGCGACCGAGCGTATCCTTAACGAATACATAAAACCCAGGGAGAATCGCCGTCTGTCAAGGGACATCTCATTCCCCTCAGCATAAAGACTGAGCACAGGCGACGTTCTGAAGGCTCCAATTGCTAAACGGAGTCCCTGATGATGGATAGGGTCCAGTACCTTAAGAGCTGATTGCCTAGCAGATCCGTATACAAAGCTACCGTAGTCCAGACGTGAGCGAATCACAGAGCGATAAATTCGTAAAAGACATAGACGATCAGAGCCCCATGTCTTGTGGGACAGAACTTTAAGGAGGTTCAGGGATTTCTGACATTTTATCTTCAGATGCTTTATGTGAGATATGAAGGACAGTTGACGGTCGAAAATAAGGCCCAGAAACTTATGCTCTTTCTTTACCGGGACGGGAGTCTGGTGCATTCGTAGAGTAGGTTCTATGGAGATTCCCCTTCTCCGAGAGTAGCAGACACACACTGTCTTGTCAGGCGAAAACCTAAAACCATTTTCGTCTGCCCACTTCAAGAGGTTGTTGATTGCAACTTGGAGTCTACGTTCACAGATAGAAAGATTGCATGATGAGACGGATATCTGGAGATCGTCTACATAAAGAGAATATTGCACAGATGGAGGTATAGATCGGGCTATTGAGTTCATTTTGACTATAAAGAGAGTAACACTCAAGACACCTCCTTGTGGAACTCCAGTCTCCTGAACAAACTCTCTGGAGAGAGCAGTACCCAACTTGACAAAAAAGGTTCGCTCAGAAAGATAGCTCTTTATGATAGCGAGCAACCTCCCGCGTACCCCTACTTCATACAAGTCATGAAGAATTCCATGGCGCCATGCTGTGTCGTACGCCTTCTCCAAGTCGAAAAACACTGCTATGCAGTGTTGTTTATTAACAAAAGCCTCACGAATAGTAGTTTCAAGACGCACCAAGTGGTCAGCTGTGGAATGGTAGGAACGGAAGCCACATTGATTTTTATCTAAAATGTTTTGTTTTTCTAGAAAATACATGAGCCTTTTATTAATGATGCGTTCAAATGTCTTGCTTAGGCAACTGGTGAGGGCAATTGGGCGGTAGCTAGATGCGGAGGAAGCGTCCTTCCCGGGTTTCAGAAGTGGTATGACTATGGCTACCTTCCATGCCAGCGGGAATCTACCCTCTTGCCAGACGCGATTGAAGAGGTACAGAATAAGGAGTAATGTAGAAGGATGAAGGTGAGTAAGCATCCGGTAGTGGATACCATCAGGTCCAGGAGCTGAAGGCTTACTTGAGCGAAGGACCACTTCGAGCTCGTGCTGCGTAAGGGGCTGATTGTAAGCCTCACGAACGGCACCTGAGGTCTTCACGGCATGCGCTTCCGCTTGCTCTTTGTATCTAAGAAATGCGGGGGAAGAGTTTTCGGAACTTGATACACGAGCAAAATGCTGACCAAGAAGATTGGCCTGACCCTCTAGGCTCTCTGGGCAGACCCCATTGTGGGAAAGAAGCGGGACTGCGAAAGCATGGTATCGCCCCTCGATCCGATGAACTTTATCCCAGACCTCTTTTAGTGTTGCAGTGCTATTAATTGAAGAGGCGTACCCCTGGAAATTGTCTCGCTTAGACTGGCGGCGAATGTTTCTTGCCCGAGCTTTCATTTGTTTAAACGCAAGGAGATTACTCTGTGTGGGGTAACGTCGAAAAATACCCCATGCTCTGTTTTGTTTTTTTCTCGATTCAGTACACTCTTCATTCCACCACGGCTTGGGTCTCCGAGGGAGATGCGTGGAAGTCATAGGAATAGCAAGAGATGCTGCATGAAGAATAGACTGACTTAATAGTTCTGTAACTTGGTCCACCGAGATTTTATCAAACGATGTACATGCAAGCTGCGTCGCCTCGGTAAAAACAGACCAATCTGCTTTATCGAACTTCCAACGGGCAGTCCGCATCGGCACGCACTTCGGAGGAAGGTTGTTTTTCAAAAAATCGGAAAGTGGTCGCTTCCATGTGGGTTAGTATCTGCGACCCATGTAAAAGAAGTAAAAATGGAAGCACTACCGATGGAAAGATCAATACACGAGGATGATAATGAGGATGGGCTAAAATAAGTAGGTTCTCCCGTGTTAAAAAGACAAAGTGAGTGAGACGTTAAAATTGATTCAATCATTCGACCACGGGTGTCAACGTGGTCGCTACCCCATAGACGGTTGTGGGCATTAAAATCTCCGAGTAAAAGAAAGGGTTCTGGGAGTTGGAGTAAAAGATCATTAAAATCACTTAAGGTAAGAGCAAAAGAAGGAGGTATGTACAGGGAGCACACAGTGACCACTTTGTGAAGGAGGAGGCGCACCGCCACCGCCTCCAGTCCAGTGGCTAAATCGACCGCACAGCAGGGAATGTGCTTAGGCACAATCACTGCAACCCCCCCTGCAGAAACAGATGCGTCAGCTCTATCTTTTCTAAAAATGCAATACCGCCTAAGAAAATTTGTAAGACTTGCATTAAGATGAGTTTCCTGCAGACATAGAGCTTGTGGCCGATGTTCCTCCAAGAGGAACTCCACATCGTCGAAGTTCCTCATAAGACCACGACAGTTCCATTGAATGATCGCAGTCATTCTTTAATGGAAATGCCCCTATTAAAGAAAAAATTTAAAAAAGGGTAGGAATGGAATAATCATTTTGGAGGAACTACTGGTTTTTTCCCCTTCTGTTTTCTGTTTGTTGTCTGCCACTCCATGTCCTCTATGTCAGTTTCTGGAGCAGAAACGGTGCCAGCATCCGCTGTCATCTCTGCGTCCAGAGCCTTGTTGGCAAGCCTGCCAGGAGCCTGGGAGCTATCAGACGACCGGGGTGGCAACCCCCGGCCTCTGCCTTGCCCCGCTGGAGAGGCGGTCGACGTACTGGGCTGACCCACTGCCCCATTCGCATTCTCCACTGCACGTGAAACGTGCTGCTTCCTCGGCGAAGTCCTTCCAAGAGAGGACGAGCGAGGGGCTCGCTCCCCCTTCCGGGGGGACGACGCAGAAGGAAGGGACGATGGAGTCATCACCATCGCCTCAGTGGCACCCGAGTCTTTTGTGACACGAGATGTGTCAGCTGCCTTTGCAGCTGAGAGTGAATGCCCAGGCAGAGAAATTTTCGGCCTGGGCGTGGGGGACTGCAGCGGCTTCCCACGGTCAGGAAAAGAGACCTGGGTTGCCACTGATGCCTTGGACGGTGCAGGTCCCCTGCTGGACACCGCCTCGGCAAAAGAGCCTCTCTGAAAAGCGGAGAGACGACGCTTCGCATCCTGATAGGTAATGTTCTCCTTTACTTTGAGTGCAAGAATTTCCTTTTCTTTCTTGAAGTGGCCACAAGCTCTTGAGTATGCCGGGTGGTCACCATCACAGTTGGCACACTTGTAGTCTGCTCTGCAATCGTCAGCAGGGTGGTCTTTGCCACTGCACCTGGCACAGGTCTCACGACCACGACAAGCGCGCGAACCGTGACCATAGCGCTGGCAACGGAAGCAGCGGAGAGGGTTTGGAATGTACGGCCGCACTTTGCAATTGATGTAGCCTGCTTTCACTGAAGGTGGCAGCGTACTCTTCTCAAAGGTTAGAATTATGTGTCTAGTAGGTCGTTCCTCGCCATCCCGTCGGATTTTGATTCGTTTTGCAGCGACAACACCTTGAGCCTGCAGGCCCTCCACAATTTCTTCTTCGGAGCTGTCAGCCAGATCATCCTCAGATATCACACCGCGGATGGTGTTGAGTGTGTGGTGAGGAGAAACAGTCACCTTGAGGTCATGAATAGTTTGAATATTCAGCAAAGCTGTGGCCTGGAATTTTTGGAATACCTCCACAAGAAGGTCACCTGAAAAGAGCTTCTTAGCTTCATATTTCGATCCTAGTGTGCTTTGGAGAACCTTAGCAACAATGAAGGGAGATACCTTGGACAGCGGTTTAGCAGTGTCCTCGGAGTGCAGTACAAAAAACTTGGTAAAGTAGTCGTTGGAGTTTGAGTCGTCTTTGTTCAGGAACGTTGAAAGTGCTTCGGTCCGGACTCTTTTAGGAGGCCGATCAGGTTGTTTTAGCTTAGAACCCATAGAGATGGGAAGGAAATTCAGTGCCCGGGTGCACCGCCCACCACGGAGCCCAACAAGGGGGTAGGTAATGTGCCATAGCAAGAAAGGCTTGGCTGACACAATTACTCTACCAGTGCTGCCCGGGCACTATAACCGAGTGTGGATGCAGGGACAGGACCTGTTTCCACTCAAGGTTAGCCCTTGCCGCCTAAGAAGGTGAAAAAGGAAGGAAGAGAGTGTAGAAGAAAAGAGAAAGAGGTGGGAGGAAAAGTGAAAGAAGGAAGAAGAGGGTAGAAGAGGCGACTGACTGAATCATCCTGGTCGGGCCAAGCCAGGACACCCGTCTACGAGAAGCAGGGGCCGAAGCGGTGTATTGCCTCGCCCGGGGGGCCCCGAAGGGTCCAAACAAACCCCGGGCTCAGCTCAACCACCAGGGTCCCCTTTTCCCCGGACACGGGTACGCCACGCACAGCCAGACGTGGGTGGGCGAACCCACATGGCTCGGGGTTCGTAGTGACGCCACTCACCAAGCACCTACCGAAGTAGGTGCCCCCTGCGTGCGGGTATGGTGGCCCACGTGGCTGGGGTCCGTGGTGACGCTACTCACCAAGCACCTAGCACCTAAGGTGCAGGCGCCCCCTGCGGGGCTCGGGGTCCGTGGAGACGCCACTCTCCAAACACCTGCTTTCACAGGTGCCCCCTGCGGGGAGGAATGAGGTGCATAGGCAAAGAACAGAAGGATTTTGTAAACACAGTTTCCAGAATATATCTTCTTATAAAATGACACAGGGTGGAAGTAAACACAGGCCAGGGGCCAGACTTAAGAAAGGGCCGCTTTGCTACTTAGCATGGCTAAATATGTTTGGGTAGTCACGCAAAGGGAACCTCAATTGTTTGGTATGCATATTTCTTATATATTTAGATAGTTGGTCCTTATTGTACCCGAACAGTAGTCAAGTTAAGAGCCACATTTGCCATTAGAGGAAGATGTTGCTGTTAACCATGTTTGGATGATATGTGGTGTGCTACCCAGACACAAGGACCAACTATCTCGGCACAGATAAAGGCGTCACCGAACAAAAAGGTCCAAACTTGCGCGAGTCAAGTATCTACGCGACAGTCAAGATATCAAATATATTCGGGCCAGAAAAACTGGCGAATTTGTTTAATGTGCCACGAACGTTAAGACGTTACATGGTAGAGTTTCACGCGTTGTGTGAATGCGGAGTTAACGAATGTGTTGACTCGACTTCACCCAACTATCTCGTCAAAAATGATCTGTTGACATTTCACAAGTCTTCTTCACGTAATTTGCCTTCGCTCAAAAAATGAGCATTTATCCAAACGCAACACCTCCAAATACTAACACTTTTTTTCTCTTAAATGAAACTTAACAGTTAATTTGTAGAAGCCGCGCTTTCAACACCGGAGTCTCGCAGTCAGAATAAATGGTCACTTCAATCGCTAAAACTGAGTTACTGAGAACAAGTCGAGCCTCGTCTCTGCGTCTCCCCGTGACCAACCTTTCTGGCTAGTCCAATGTCGAACTCAAAATCCGCAACGACACACTTGATGCGCAGCATGTTCCACTCAAAAAGCACATTCAGGGGCAGTATCCAGATGCCTTCATGCCATCTCGTCGCTGTTTCAGATAACATTCCAGATGAACAACGAAGAACAAATCGCGCCCAGAACGTCACCCATGGCAACACCCTACTAATACAAAACAAATGCAAACCAAAAAAAAATAAAGCCACCCGAGAAAGTTGAAAATACTTAAGAGAAAGAGAGAGAGAGAGAGAGAAAAGAAAAAAGATGTGTTTGCTTGTACGTCACTCGACCGGCGTGTTGAAAATGGCGACCTTCTCCCGTCCTTGAAGCTCTGCTGGCTGTGTCCGTGTGTAGTGGGAAGGGGAAAAGAGCTTTGCTTGTGCGCGCTTTTTCCCTCCCCCCAACCCCCTACCCCGCATTCTTTCTTCCGCCTCTCGCTCACGCGGAGGGTTGGGCAGATAGGGTCCATCGGGAAAATGGGAAAGGTCTTTGTTTGAAAAGAACCTGTTTTTAGTAAGTTGACATACAGCCATCGTCGGAGGCTGGTCATCGTTTTTCTCCTTCTGTCGTCTCCGAACATGGCGGGATCCGGTTTGGATTGGCGGTGCTGAAGCACTGCACTTCATCTGTTCTGAAGTCACAAGTCAAGGGAACTCGATTAAGGTATGTTGAAGTACTTCTGTTTATGGTGTATTCATTAACTGCGGCTTCAGAAAGTGTTTTCTTTTGAGCGCGTTCTCTAGCATGCAAAGCGCACGCCATGCTCTATTCTTTTTGGCACCATGGTTGCTGTTTTTCTTTTGTGTGTTTTGCAGATTTTGGCACGATTGCTTGACCATAAAGGTCTGTCCACACATGCAGCGGAGCGCTAAAAGTATAGCGCTGACTTTGCGCTAAGCGCGTGCTGACGGGAGCGGTCAGCTTTGCATCGCGCCGTCTAGAGCCACTAAATGAGCTGCGCTTAGAGTATCAGCACTCCGTTCCCCGACATTGTTGTGGGCGTCGCCATTTTGGCTCATATGCAGAGCAGACGCAACTGCCGATCGTCATGATTTAAAAGTGCGACTTCCTCAGCTTTAGATTCGGTGTTAGGAAGGTCATATATTATTGCTTTGCTCTGTCGCCAGCTGTTTAGACATTTGTGGAGGGCGGAAAAGCGTTTCCCTGTGATTTTCAGACAAAGCTTCAGATAACTGGCAACCATGATTTTAAGACACAATATGGCCAAGTGTCGTTACTCTGAAGCGTAGCTTATTTAGTGGCACTAGCGCCGTCAAAATTCTTGCTCATGGCAGACGAAAAGTAGCTCACGACACGTGAGCAGCGCAACATCAGCGCTTCGCTGCGTGTGAGAACCGGCCTTAATAGAGACATTTATTCGATTGTACACTAGAGTTTCGCATTGGTGGCGGGAGCTCGTGCCGTCACTTTGAAGCATAGTTTGAGCACGCGCACGGTGGGTCTGTAGTTTGCAGCGAATGGTCTATTAAAACTCGAATATTGCGCTGGTCTGCTGTCAACAAATCACATGTTGGATGTGAACCATTGTAGCACTTATGCAGCCTATTTGTTATTTTATGATGCGTGTGTTATGTCTCATACTTTTGTCGAGCGATCGGGTATTTCACGCTGCCCTGTTACTAATAATCCAAATTTCTCGCAAACAGGCAAGAAGCTGCCGGTGCCCCAATAAATGGCGTTTGGACCATGACCGGTTTGGACAGACGTTCCAGTGTCCAAGCCATCGTCGATGCAAGTGCACTCTTCGGAATTTGGCCTTACCATGGATTCTACTGCCCAGGAACTTCTACTTCAGTCATCCTTGAATGCGATGTGTATCTATGAGGCAATAAAGCTATGTTTAACTTGAACTGCACAATTTCGTTTCGGAGATTTGTGGCTCGGGACCAAATGTAAAGGATAAACCTTCAGTCCCAGGGGTCTAAATCCAAGTGCGCAACGTTTAGACCCAGGGGTTCAAGTGCAAGGGCCTAGCAGTTGGTCCTCGGGGGTTCATTTGAAACAGTGTAACAGTTAGTCCCAGGGGTCCAAGTGCAAGGGCTTAACAGTTAGTCTCCAGGGGTCAATTGCAAAGGCGCAACATTTGATCCCATCGGAGGAACTGCGAGAGACTAATGGAGGGGTGCAACTGTTACTGCCCTTCCCGTTAGTTTCCGAGGGGACTAATGGTTGCGGAAACGCACTTGCTCCCCTCGGGGACCAAGTCGCGCTCCCCTTTTCTTAGAGTGTAGTAAAAATATTGTACGCATGCATATTCAACTCCAAGTATGCACTTCGTGCTTGACTTTTGCACGAGCGATGTCTTCAGCCACGAGAAGGGGGCAACGGGTTGGCGGCGTCTTCGTGCAAATCGGCTTGGTGGTCGGGCGTGTCGTACGGGATGAATATCAATTCTTTCGATTGGTCCAAAATTTCCCATTCAAAAGACAGAATTCGCCGGTACCGTGAACGACAGTTCTGAAGTAGAGGTTCCACGCCTGTCGTCCGCTGCCATCGCCGTCACCGCGAGTCCTACGATACGCGAAACGACGCCATGTTAAGAATAACGCAGTGAATGCACAGAATGCTTCCAATTCTCCGGGCAACTTTTTTTTTTTTCAATCAACGTATTTGCAGTTTTTTAGAAGTCACAAAAAATAGGTTTCATATTTTTTTCTATTTTTAATATTGAGTGTGTGCCTTCAATGACCCACGACTTTGATTAAATTTGGTGGTTGTGTCTAAATCTTAGAAAACGGCCCGTGACCAAGGAAAAGAGAGTGAGCGCAACACAAACCGGCCAGTTCTTGATCGGCAGTTTTCGGGCAAAAGAAACCGAATTTCGAGCCGCAAATTCTGTTCTGGGTAGTTGGGCTCTCATATGTCATGTACAACTAAAATCCTCGGCAAGCATAAATACCCTGTCAGAGTACCTTTAACACAATCAGTTTAGCTATATAATGACAGCGAATTTGAGCCAGGACAGGCTTGAGACCCTGTTTGGAGTCGTTCGACAATCATCTGGTGCAAACAATCACCCTACTGCTGCCCAGTTTTTAATCACGGTCAATGAACTCGCATTTTATAACCTAACCACGCCACCCAAGTCATGCAACTGCTCACCAGAATTAATCAGTTCTCTCATTGCAAACATTTGATCAGAGCTGCACAAGTAGTGGGTGATAGACATTTTGGACGGGCTGATCGACAAAGGAAAGCTTAATGACGCAGAAGAAGCACTCAACTCTTGCACATCGTCAGATCACAATGCTTATGGAACAGAAAAAAATAAACGACTCGCTTATTTACTACATTGCTGGATATGTAGTCAGGAAGACAGTGAAAAATATTTCATGTGAGGTTTGTGTATCCTTCCTGCAGACTGACCAGTATACTGCCGTGAAACACGATCAAGCTTCGTCATTTACAGTCCACTTTGACAAATGGGGGTTTGATGCACCCGTCTGGCCCTCTGAGAAACCTAATAACTCTACTTGAAGATAGTTTTACAACATATTTCAGCTTACACAAGCTCCAGTCCAGGAGCATTGAGGACTTATTTTCCTTCTTGGTGAAAGCAGAGTTTCCTACATTAGTTTGCCAAACACATGAACACACCATAACAACAGGTGTAAAAATATTATGTACTTCTGCGTTTTCGATTTTATACGAAGGTGCTCAACAATGACAGGATGGCAAAACAAATGTGCTTGAAGCTACTGAAAGAAAGTAGGCTGAAGTAGGGATGAAAGCATGTATTATGAACAGGTGGGTTTCTTTTTTTCTAAAGTTACAAAAAAATCAGGTGCTTCAATGATGACTTTGTGTTTATTGTGGTAGGTACAGTCGGCACGGAATGAAACGCGAACAAGGAGCGCATGGTTTTCGACCCATGCTGAGTCACCTAGAGACGCAACACCGAAGGTTTGGATGCACTGAGCAAGAGTCTAACACATCGAAGGAGGAGCCATCTTCTTGCAGCTCCCATCTGGTTCAGGTGGTGCAGCATCTAGCGAAAACCATGCACCCACTGTTCGCGTTTCATTCCGTGCCAACCGTACACTTGAAAAAAGAACAGAGCCACAGTGTGCCAGCAACAAAAGATTAGAAACAATGGTGTGTTTTTACTGGGATTTTTACAAAAACCTGTTATCTTGCACAGATAACAGTATTGCCAGTGCTGTGAAGCACACTGAACAAACTTAATCTCATCATAATGCCAAACGTTTTCCACGAAAGTGGCGGCAACGCAGGCCACTTTTAAGGCCCGTTCACACTCTTGCAGACCGAGTACGACCGAGAGACGAGACCGGTTTTTAATCCTTTTGCGAATTCTTAGGACCGGATGCGCTGCCGGCGGAGCTGGTTCTAAGAGATCGTAAGAGGCTTAAAACCGGTCTGGTCTCTCTCGGTCTTACTCGGTCGCAAGAGTGTGAACGGGCCTTTACTCGGTCAAATGAGAACGTGCGCAAAAGTAAACAACGCGCTGCTCCTCAGCTGCACCCGTCGGTAGCACGCTGATTGCCTGCAGCGCCACCACATCCTTCCTCCCGGAAAAGACACTGCCGCGGCCGGCGGATGACATACCTGCCAGTATTCCAGGGACCCTACGACGATTAGGGAAATCCAACACAGCCGTCTTCACATTCGACGGCGCGAAGCTACTCGCGCTCCATATTTTATGGACGACGCTTCATGCGAGTAAACCCATACAAGCCAAAAGCGGTCACCTGCAGCAAGTGTCACCACCTCGGACACAAGCAGGACATACCGTAGAATTCCGAGCAAGCGCCCCCACCCGAGCAAGAGCCCCCACCCCCCAAATTCACTGCTAATTTCACATTTCCGCGCCGTTCCGGGAAAGCGCCCCCTCCCCACTCCACATCCTTATCACGCGATTTGCAGTCCGATGGCCCATTCAGCCCGGTCGCCGCGCGCCATTGTCACTTTGTTTTGGCGGTGTCAGGTCGGCTAAGCATTCTTACATAGAGGCAAAAAAAATCGAGGTCGTCCAATGGCATCGGGAAAACGGGAAAAATGTGCACCAGACGTCTCGACACTTCAAGCTTGACCAGATACGAGAATGGGACAAGAATTTTGACAATTTGCTACAGCAAAACTACGGGAAAGCCAAACTTTGATGAAAGCTAAGTAACTGCGCGCTGGTATTCAGTGAGTATGTGGACGACGCGCTCCTTGAATACCTGGAGCGCAAAAGAGGTGCAGGACGAGCCAATAGCAAGCGGCTTCTTTTTGAAGAGGCTGTCAAAATAGCCAATGGCATGCAGTTCGGAAACACTGCGGAATGCTGCGAACTTTTTCTTGCGACTGACTTTGAGACTTTGAGGAGTCTTTTGGTGGTTTTGAAAGTGATAAACATAGCAGTGACAAATCTTTGGCCAAATAAAGTCGATGTTCCTAGAGATAATATAAATATTAAATCCATATACACTGCACTTTTTTTTATCTGGCGGGAAAATTTTGTTGCCATGTTGAATTTCGGTGCCGTTTCGAGAACTTTTGTTTTTGTTGAGCATAATGTGGCAAATGACAAAGGCTACACCACCTCATTATGACAACAGTAAAATGAAGTAATACTCCATAACATAGTACTGGCATGTTCTTGCCTTGGAAAACGTTTTAACATGCAAGATCAATCTATTTATTAACCCCTTGACTGGGGATCCATCACTAAAAATATTTGCAAAATGGGGACTCTTTTGTTCCCATTTTGGCAATATTTTTTGGTACCAAACTTTTTTGTGCTGCCGTCTATGCATTAATTTGTAAAGAAAATTATTTCCGACATTAGGGGATAGATTGTTCTTCCACCCGTGAGACAAAAAAACCAAGCGTTCAAAGACGCGCTTTCAAGACCAACTGTTGGCGCCCCCAAGCTGCGGTAAATATTGCCATGCGTCTAAAGATTTAATCAAAAGTAATACAGAAATCTTCGTCTAATGTTAAGTCAACATTTACATCAAATTCAAGTAATGATTAAATGACAATGTGGCAGTGGCCACAAGCTGCATGCACGTGAACGAAAGTCACCATCCGAATGGATGAATGACAGTCTTGGCAGCACTGGACAATGGGGAAAAGAGTGTCAATATTTGGGTGTAGATTTCTAGAGGCAGTTATTTTAAATTACATTTGCGCTTTCAGCTCACACCTTCACAAAGTATGGCGATGTAGAGAAGCAAGTCAAGGCCAGCCTCTCATGATTTCTGTCCCGGGGACACTACGCTTTTTTAGGTAAGCTGCTCCGCTCCCTGAAGAGACAGAAGTAGACCCTTTTTTCAAGAAAATGTACTTGTCGGCTATTCATACTTGATAATGCAATTAATGCAAAGGTGCAAGCGAGCCAGACAAGGATTACAATAACAATTCCTGGAGATGGGGAACAGGGGGGACAAAGGAGATTTGCATTTGTCCTTTGTCCCTCTTGTTCCTCTTTTCAAGAGATTATTGTATTCATACTTATTGCATTATTGTCGAGTTCACATTTTGACAACCTATGGTTGGCTAATGTGTTGAGGAAGTTAGAGCTATTGTACATTCAAAAACTTTTAGAAATACAGTAGAACCCTGCTGGTGCGTTTTTAGTGGTCACAATAAAGGATCATGGCATGAGAGAAAATTTAACTACTGATAATGCCCTTGATATAGCTATAGATGTTTCAGGAAGCTATATTCTCTCTGTTCCTTTCACCTTAGCTTTCAAGGCTGTGAAAAAATTGCCTTATTTTGTAGGTTGACAATTTTCTCAAGACTTTTTAAAATTGTGGCTGAACTATAAGCAACACACTGTTTACAAACAAGCTTGCATTTGCCCACAGCAGCTATGGACACTGCGTGTGCAGAAACCAGACGTGTGTGAGCAGACATGTCTGCGCATGCGCTGTGCCGACAGCCACGCCACCGCAGTGGTGCGACGTCAGAGCCACATGTTTGTCTATAGTTGAAGTTAAAAAATATTTAAATATAAGGACGCAAAATTTCTGAGCCCATCGAGCCAAACCATAGCTTCCTCACACAAATCACTGCACCTCTGCATGCCAGATCAAGGCAGTGAAGCTTGATACAATCAGGACTGTTTGAACATGGAGGCATGGAGGAAGTAAAGAAAAATGGGGTGCCGTGAGAGCCTGAATCTCTTAAGTGCCATACAGCACCAAGCAAGAAACACAATGCAGAGAGGTAACAAGGTGAAATAAAGGGAGCAAAGCAAACGGAACAGGGTAGCCATGTGTCCCTAGTATTCATACAGGCCACCTTGACTGGCAGTTTTTTGGCATAAGGACCGGGAAGGCAATGCATGAAACCTGTAACTCAAACACATATAATATACTTATAGACGTTCAACATGACCGGTATCCGTGAACATAACAGCCGAGGAAACATATGACCAAGGTTCTTCTGTGTATGTTATGGAATATGCTACAAGAATATATGTGCTGGTTATGTGCCCATTTAAATTAGAATGTTTTTCTTCTTTCAGCTCACACCTTACAGACATGTCAGGAAGCAAGGAAAGGCCATTTATCACTCATCGTTTACGTTTGGGCGATTAACTCTCTTTTGAAAAACGCTAGTCATTTTAATGACATTGAGATGAATACATTTTGGTTATTTAAACTGTTTTTCAATCTTTGTTTTCTTCCGATATTGCAAGCAAGCACTATGTGTATCAGGGCCTGAAATCCCACCAGCACGTAAACCCTACCAAAAATAACAGTTTGAAATCAATCCGGAAATCTAAATCCGGTTTAAAATCAATCTGGAAGAGACACTCCGGTTTGCACAAACCGGGATTTTTTCGACTCCGATTTAAAGTCGAACCGGAGAAAATCCGGATAGACAATCTCCGGTTTGCAGAAACCAGAATTTTCTGGAGTCCGATTTAA
>JAZHYW010024834.1:0-23734 GCA_037355805.1 Ixodes ricinus | reverse complement strand
GTTGAGATGCACGCATTTGCGACACTGCCCACTGTGGAAACGTTTTGCGCTTGTCGCTAACCTGTGCGAACAACAATGCGAGCGAGCGTCTATCTTACGCCAACACCGCGGGGAGTAGGTTCACGAAAATAACTTAAGAGCACTTACCAAACATCTGCCATCCAACTGCGTACTCAAAGCCTTCATCACGGAAGTGCTTGCTGCACACTGTCGAGCTCTTCGAGTTTAATTTCCCCATTCTCAGCCTCACAAGCCAGTCATCCCGCAGCCGTTTCTCCTTGGGGTAGACGTGGAAACTAACGCCTGGGTCGGTCGCGTAGCTCCAGCATTGCGGGACGGAACAGTACCCTACCATAGCTCCGTGAGCTAAAAGTTCCCGACGGCGAACCTTGAAGCACGAATAACAGTAAAACAATACCGGGAGAACGATTTCTGCAGCTACGCGTGAAATTACAAGACCAAAACGACCAAAGCAAAGCGAGGCGGAATACCTTGCCTCGTCACGTGGTCCCTAGTCCTACGTCACGGTCGAGCGATCGTCAGCGCTCCAATCGGTCCCGCTCGGGGCCAATAGGCCGCCAGCTCGGCCAGAAAGTCGGCCACGGACTTCCGGTCGTCGTAGCCCCTGTACAACGGGATCGGCACATGGGGTCGTGGCCCTTGCCCTTGGGGTCCGTGGTCAACTAGGACCAGGCGTTGCGCGACCGTGTCGCAGAGGTTGGCTACCCGAGCCGTCAGGTCCATGGACGTCGGGTCAGGCCCCTCTCCCGTCTCGCCTTGGTCTGCGGCGGCTCTTTGGCGGGTCTGCATCGCAGAAGCAACCGCAGAAGAACAGCCCAACACAAAAACAGAACATAACGGAACACAAACAAACGGAAAAACACTGAATATACTACCGTATGCACAATATACACAATGCCCAAGCCGCGATGGTAAATGGCGTCCGGTGGCCGAAGCCTAGTCGGACGACCACGTAGGCCTATCAGGGATGGCAAAAACGAGAAAAACCAGGCTAAAGCCTGGTTCACATGCAACGGTTTTGGCCCTAGAGCGGTGCGATTTCTGCCGTCGCGGCGCTCTGGCCAGCACCAGCAATTGAGCGGCACGAGCGCCGCGACGGCAGAAATCGCGCCGCTCAAGGGCCAAAATTGCTGTATGTGAAACCCGCTTTACACGCCTACAACGGGCTAAAAGCCTGCGGTCCAACCCACGGGGAGGCAGTAGGCCTCGCGTGGAGCGAGGCCTACTGCTCACCCGAAAAGACCAACGAGGCAGAGCTCAAAACACACATCTTTACTTTACGCTAGCGGTGGACGATTTCTCGGCAGCCCGAGCCTCGATCGTGGATCAGCGCGCACGTTTCGCGCAGGGCGCCGAGCGCGAGCTCTTTTGCGTGCTGATGGGCCGCAAAGCCTCTCAATACACAGATAAAGACTGGAGCACAAGTAATTTCGTCTGCTTTACTTGTCAATCGCAGAGGTTCCTCCTGACACGAAGTGAAGACCACAAACCCGTACTTGGTAAGAAGCTTTTTGTTGAGATTCTGCCGCAGTATCCGTAGAAGCCAACCACAACACCGACGAACCGATTGCTCGAACGTCACTTTGTTGTAATTTATTGGCCGGAATAAAAAAATAAAAAACCTGCTGGCCGTTGTTTTATTTTGTCGACGACCTTGACGGCTGGAACGATTAATAACGGCGCAACTGACCATTTTAAACCTCGAGTGGGCATACAAACTATAGCGCGAACACAGCCCCAAAAGCACACAAAAATATAGCATAACCGCGATAAATGCTACTTAGATAGATTCTGGCGGGTTCCGGCCAAATATCCGTATAGGAAGTAGCATTGCATCATGGTCTGGTGCAAGATCCCTATGGGGAAAAGCGGGCACATTTTTTCTGCGGTTTATTATAAGAGAAAAATTACGAATAATTTTAACTTAATAAATTGAGCAATTCTCAATCACGTTATTGAAAATATTGTTCAGTTAAAATGTTTTTCTTACATATTAGTGGCACTAAACAGTGCTAAAATAGCTTCATACGGGCATTTATGTGCACTGATGTACACAGCGTAAACGCGGCGTTGGCGCTTTTCTGAATGGAGATTTATGCCCCAAACGAACGAAAGACATGTGCAAATGATGAGACAGAAAACATTACGCAGTAATACTGGGCCAGTAAGTGCCTGTTCGCGTACTCGAATAAAATAATATATAGGCCAAGTGAATATAGGTCCATTTGCAATAAATAAGTTCTGCTTCATCCTCTCTGATCATGCATATATGCGAAGATGCTTGTTCTAGTACAGTTCAGAATATCATCCGCACGATCGAAATCTTTAAAAATAGAGAGCAACCAGAAAACAGGTGTCTGATGAAAGTTGAGAATGAATGAAGATGAAAAAATTAAATGAGACACATTTTAATGACCACAGAGCCATATATGTAGAGAGTTTGGCCATTCGTTGGGAAGTATTCGCAACTCCAGCGCGCCGCTCGCCCTCCCGCGGACGAACGGAGAACCAGAGGAGCGGGGACGGCAGCGGCGGCGGCGGCGCGCGGAAACGCTGGCAGGGACTGTCCGCCTTGATGCGTGAAGCCGTTTTAACGAAAAAAGTGACCGCATTAAAAAAGGAATTCTTGTGCTCCGCCTTGCAACAGCCTTGCACGAAGGACCGGGATGTCTAATTTCATTAGGGACTTTTCGTGTATCGCATACGCTGCGGATTTCTGGTCTTGTGCATGGCTCGCCAGCTCAATCTGTGCTCAACGTGACGGAAAACGCTCCCGCTAATAATGAAGAACTCTATAGTACGGTCTACGGAAAGTCTATTCTTTGCCATAAGTAGGAGAAAACTCGTCGCGCAACGGTATGTCGAGCAATACAAATCGGGAATGGGTTCGCGTTTTAAGGCCGTTACAAGGAACATGACCATTTATTCCAAGCACTTTTAAAAGACAGAATACCCATACTTGCTTTCAGGTAATTACAAAGCAAATAAAGAGATGCTCAAAGCATTTTAAACGCGTCTGTGTTAGCCAGCCGTTCGTGACGAGACCTTAGAACGCACAGTTTTGGCCAGAGGGACCGCTATGTTGCAAATAACACGGTACAAAAAATGTACAGAGCGCGACACGTTGCTGAACAAGGATCATCCAAGTTATTATTGCCGGAAGAGCTTATTAGTCTAAAATTTAGCATAAAGTTCGTGCTCAATACTATTTACAAGTAAATGTGAAAATGCGGATGTCGTGTTCGCGCTAACAGTGTCCATGTGTACGGTATATTAAAATATATTTTTTATAAAGCAATAAATAAAACCCCTAAACACGCCGATTATGTTAATAGGCAGTTTTTGCATAGCGTACGACACCCCTAAACTTCAGCTGGACGTACAGCGCACTGACGTTCAACCGGCGCTACCAACTTTCACGAGCGGCTTGATAGCCGAGTTGTGCAACTTATTCAAATAGCTTAAATAAACGTAAATGACTGTAAAAAAAAAAAAGTAATTGGGGTTTTTTTGGTCCTACTCCAAAACCTCGGTGTTTTTTTGTGTTTTTTTTCGGTACTCTTTGATGCGTACTTTAGCTGTTTAATATCTTATATTGCGCCGTCATCAAGCCTCACGTAAGAGTTGGGGCCGTCAGTTTGGCGTCAGTGGGCTGCACGGCGAACTGAAGTTTTGGAGTGTCGTATATGTGACAAAAAGTGTAAGAACTACAACATTGTTTTTTTATAGTGATGAGCACGGCAACGCTCCTGGCGCGCGCACTGAAAATTGTGCTTCAAAGGCGCAGCGCGAGCTTGCGGTTGTAATGCTACACCGCACGGTAGCCTGCGGTAACAAACTTTCTATCAATAACCATAGAGCAGTTTGATCACGTGTTGCAATACACTAAAACCGAGACGGTGAGCAGCGAGTTGTGAGGCTGTGACGCGAAGACACCAATACTGTGAACGCTGCTCTTCCGAAGCTTGACGGTCACCGTTCGCGGCTCTCTTTTTAGAGCACTAATGGCCAGGCAAAGCGCAAACATATCTTCATCACCCTCAAAAATATTCTGCCACAAACAGTAACGTGGCCGCCGGCCGGTGCCTAAAACGCGCTCGCTCACCGCAAAGCTTCGCAATTTGAGGTTTCTGCAACTCTTAAATAACAGCATGCTCGTTTTCCTAACATGCATAAGCATCTCCGTCACCTGTAATATGATCTCTCCCTAACCGCTTCGCATTTGTAGACAAATAAATCATTTTTAGCGCGCTGAACAGCGTCAGCGAGCAGGCGCACGGGATATCCTGGAGAATCTATCCCCGTCTCTTCCGCCATCTTGGAACTACCGCCCCGCCACCTATAGGGCGTTGGAGTTGCGAATAGAAAAATGAGGAGGCGCCATTGGCCGAAAGCGCGGTGGGCGTGTTCCAGGGCGTCTTCAGAAATTTGAATGTGGCCAACCAGAAGCCGGAAATAATACCCTGGCGGTTGTCGCGGGAAACAAACCTAAAAAAATGACCGCATCTCCACGTGGTGAATGATGTTGATTGGGGCGAAGCTCTGGTGGTGCTGATGATACTCGATTTTATTGTTCATAAGTAGTGCTGATGATGGTGATTTTTTTTATTGCTCATAGGTAGTGCTGAGTTCCGGGTTGCGTTTCGACTTCATTATTACTGCTTTATGATCGGTGAAATGCAAAGCCAGTGGTTCTTCTTGCGGATCAGCTTGGATCCGCTAGAAGCCGTGGGAACGCATCTCCACCGCTTAAGTCAACGGTTTATGTCAGAAAGAGAATATGTGGTATGTAACGTGGTTATATACGCATTTGAGCATTTGACCGCAGCGCCCTCTGGTCTATAAACGTTGAGCCAATGCATGTAAAGTTTAACGCGATTACATACGCATTTGACCGCAGCGCCCTCTCCTGTATAGATGTTGAGCGGCTACATGCAACGTGTCATCCATGGCAGAAACCCCAACTCTTGAGGTTACTACCGCATCTCAGAGTCCCCTACTCGTCCCGCCGTTCGTGGCCGAGTGGTTAAGGAGATGGACCAGAAATCCACTGGGGTCTCCCCGCACAGGTTCGATTCCTGTCGACTGCGCAAACATTTTTTTTCTTTTTATGTGAGCACGGACGGACGAACGGAAGGACGGGACAAGGCTAGACCCTAAGGAGCTTCGCCCCTAATAAGTGCGTCGGAGTAACTCTCAGTGACTGAAAATATGGTGCACGTGATGTTTTAACCACGGTCATCAAAAATCATGGTGAAAGAGTGCGACTAGCGGAACGATCGACATAATCAGTACGCCAGCGCCGAGGGCCGGGATCCTGCCGGCCGAGTGGTCACACTCTGTCCGAGCTAAACAAAGTTGAGCGACGCATTCATTTCTCACATGTTTCTGCATTATCCATGATCGAAACATCACGTGCACCCTGTTTTCAACCATGAATGGTTACTACAATTCACTCTTACGCGCTTATTAAAACCATATACCATCATATACCCTTGATTAAAACAGTTTTTCGCTACCACCACTAGGGGATTCTTTTAGGCTTCTGGTTGGCCAAGAGAGCATGTCAAGCCAACTTTCTGCGTCTGGTGCACGCCCTGGCTCCGCCCGCGTCACCCATTGACCAAACTCTCTGTATACACGGCTCTGAAGACCTCGCACTTTTTTTTCAATATCAGTGTTTTAACCGGTCGTTAAGTTACACGACGGGGTTACCGTAAAACTGGATAGCGTGACTGGCATATTAGAGAGTTTCAGTTAACCGTTTTCGCACATTCGGTACGGTACGATGGGCACTCAGGTACGAACTGCGCATGTGCGAGTTGTATGTGGTAGCACATGCGAAATTCGTAGCGAGAACTCATAGTACCGTGTCTGATGTACAAAACCGGTTCCATAGAACTCTTTATTGACAATATATTAGCGCCATCGGAATTATGCCGCACTTTAAACATAGAAAATTCCTTTTAATTATCAGTTTGATTAGATTCGTCACTTGTGTTTACACACCTGCTGTGAAACACAGGTTTGGGCGTGAAATATAGCAAACTTTAACGTACTTCCCTGATGAAAAAAGAAATTGTAACTAAAACAATTACACTTTTACAATGATACTGAAGGTACACACTATTCCATACGACCCAATTCACAAAGGTGATTCCTGTTATTCTCCTGCGAAGAGACAAAGTACACGCCGGTTTTCATGGGAAAGCACAGGGGCACCGCCAAAGTAGACTGGTTGCTGTCTGCTTCAGTTGGCGCCCAGGAAGTCGCGCAGACACTGGCGTGAATTGAACTTCTCGCGTATATTATAATAACTATATGGAGCCAACTGCACTCCATTCCGCGAGGATACCCGTATGGCCCTTCCATTTTGGCGCGTAGTGCAGAGAGGGTGCATTGGACGATAGTGATATTCCTTGAAAAATCTCAACTTCACAGATCGTGACATACGTCAAGCTCTGACAGCAGTGTTTTTGCTCTACCGATGGGACTGTCGCTCACATTTCTAGGGGGTGTAAAAAGCGTTTCGTGTAATTTTTGATAAAGCTTCAAATAAATGGCAACAATAATCATGAGATCCAAGATGGCTTAAGTGTCGCTACCCTGAAGGTGCGCGGAATTGCTGGCAGCTGACTACCAAGCCGAATGGTCACGTTTTACTTGCTTGTCCCTGTTTAATAGACTTTGGGCTAAATTCCCGAAGTACCACGTAGAATGCTGGAAAACGTGGGTACGCATGCTGCTCGAGGTCGTCTTCTCTGTGTAAAATATTCGAAGTAGAGAAAGAAGAAAAAAGGGGAGGAACGCACATATAAAACGCAATTTCTTTTATATTTTTCCTTTCAAACAGTTGCTGCTGCAGACGCCTGCGCGGCCAGGGTGTGTACCTAGGTTCCCGACATTTTCTGTAATGCTTGGGTAATTTAGCAACAGTTCTATACATTTTTAAATGAAGTTTCTTGTTTTTACAACCGTTCGCCCCTTCTTTTTCTTTCGGGCATGTTTTACGGAAGCAAACAAACCACAGTTCTCAATGCCCAACAAAATGTACCTTTAGAAAAGATTCCTGACTCTAACACTAGAGGAACCTGGTCTAACTTTTTACAATATCAAATATTTTTCAATTGAAATTCATGGCATCCAGGCGCAACTGCATTGCTTGAGCTATTCGTTTTATAATTATTACTGAAAGCAGAAAAGGTCGGACGATGCGAAAATCACGCCTCTAACATATTTTTCTTTGTATTGGAGTGAGTCTTCAATATAAATGACTCTCCTGCCACGACATCCACCGGACACGCCAAAATGTCCGGCATAATCGCTTTCTATGACTAATATAAAATTCTAAACATAAAAAAAATTATAGGAGGTTTTTAATTTTAAACATGGTTTGCCCTTTAATTTTTTTCTTTTTAGATTTAAATATTTACTTATTTCTATCCTGATCTCGGTTTCATTGATATGTAAACCAACATACTCAGTAGGAGACGATAAAGCAAGCGATAGCGAATTAATCTTATGAAGTTCTACACTTCTCTGTCATGTAGTTGTGCAGCTGAGTACTAGTGCTTTCCGTTCGTCTTCGGTCGGAGTGTATTTAGACGCATAATTTTCATCGGTTGATTGGAATTTGGAGCTGAATAATAACTAGACTCTGAGGAAGTTCAACGTCGACTACTATCTAGCACCTGTGGTGGACAGTTTTAGTATGGTGCCGGGAACGCGTCGACGAAGGTGTTTTACCGCCTCATAAATGTGGTTGGTCCTTTCATTTCCGCCTGAAGACGCCATAGAAGTGTCGTGCGTTTGGCCGGCTCCGATCCAGGCGCTATCGCAGCACCGGTGGCGGACGCGGAAGCCACTTTTCCTGATGCAGGTGGCTTTCCGGCTTGACAGCTCACACAGAAGATTCAGCAGCCAGAAATTGGGTCGCCGAGGCAACAGCAAAACTCGGGTTCTTTCGTATTTAAAGCGGAAGCTGCATGTCACTCGCAGGTCGGGTTTCTTCGTGTCCGTCTGCCAAAACCCACGCGCGCGCCTTATCGTTTTGCGCACGCCTTATCAGTTATCATGATGTTTTGACCCTTGTTTCAATAAGAAACGCACAAAACAAGTGTCAAAACCACATGATAGATTATAAGGCGTGCGCCTAACGATGATAGGCACGGACCACTCTCCACATTCGTTTCGCGGTAAAATTGAGGTTCCATTAGCTGCCGCGGCAACGACCGCGTACAACGTATTTCGTATATAAAAAAAACGAAATTGGTACAGTGCATTTAGTTTTTTTTTTCGTCAATCATTTGGTATAGACGTACCCTTTTGCTGTTTACAAACATTAACTGCCACTTGCATTTCAAGAGATTTCCAGTCTCATCGTCTTTGCAAGCCTGTTAAGCTTGCTTATGTCACCAGTGCTAGAAAGCAGAAATGCCACACGGACCAGAACACTGGAGATTTAACGAGGGTCTTCGGTTGTACAATATTACATCTTGGAGGGGGAAAGTGGGTCTACAACAATACTCCAAACCTTTCAACAGATGTCGCACTCCTTCGTTCTTTGGCATTCACGTGGAGAATCGGTGGTTACACGTTCTATCTACATTTGAAGCAGTGAGGTTAAGGTGGCCTTTGCTCATGCTTTACAAACTGGAAGTTCTCTGGCGCTCAAAGACTGCAGCCCCACCTGGTGGCGTTTGCCATAAAATGGTCCTGTAGTGCAGTGGGCAGTTGTTGCAAATGATACCACAGCTTCGCTGTCCAACTACCTTCACAGCGGGGATTAAAGCCTAAATTGTTTTGTTATTGAAATGTTCGCCCATCTGCCAGGATCGCGAAATCCAACAGGATGACGCTCCGGCTTTTGTGACGTCATTTGTTGCCACTTTGAGGTCCCATTTTATGCATTGGCGGAAAAGGACTCTAAACACACCATTCAGAGGCGCTTCCCGTAGGCACTACAGGTTTAGGCACTCCTCGGCGTCGAGATAATCTCCATGAATTAAAACATTCAACATGAGAGAACAGAAAGCTATCCCCGCACGTCTCGGAAGCGAAATCGGTGAATACGTGTTTTGAGTCCCAGCTTTAGAGCTCCCTGAAAACCTAAAAAAAAACTGAGTTTTCTGATTGAATGGCTGAAGTTATGATGACATACCCTGTGATAAACATTATACATTTTATTACAACATTATACATTTATTAAAACCGCATTTTACATGCGGTTTTTACGTTTTTTGACGCAATTTGACACAATTTCACGCATCACATTAAAATTCAATGATCAAAAGGGTGATTAATTCGAAAACAATAATGACGGCGGCGATACATCTTCCGACCTAGTTTTAAGGCTTGATCTTTCGATTGCAAATTGTTGTATTATTTATATTTATGTGGTCACAAATAAATGACTCTACTAAGTCAGGAAACTCTGCACTTGTGTCGCTTGTCAGTTTCTGGCTTTCTTTTATACTATTGTACCAAGTCGTGAAAGTAGGTATATAAAAGCTAATTGATAACCATACATAGTAGCACAAAGCCACAATTGAATGTGAAAGACGGCCCTAAAATGTTCAGCTGAGTTTCTACTGGAACCACGCTTCTGTGAGACTTGAAGCAGTAAATACAAACAGTCGGTTTCTCAACTTTATTTTGCCTGGTCTAGTTGCAGGGCTTTTAATAAGAAGTTTTTCTTCTAATCCTTACTTCTAGTTGTCTTTTGATTTCTTACTCTTCTTCGGTTTCTTCGTCTTCTTCGATTTCTTCTATTTTTCTTAGGTTGTGTGGCCCGCAGATATTCATCAGTGCTTTGGAGCACGCCTGGATCATCTGTCACATGGCATTCCCCATTTTTACAAATTCCCTGCAGACCACTGCTGTACTGAAAAAAAAAGGTGAAAAATGTATCGAGTTCAGACATATGTCCAGCCAAAATATTTAGTACCTGAACAACGCAAAGTATGGGATAACATGATTCGCTAATTCCCCGCTGATTTTAGCCGTGAAATTGACCATATATTAAGCGTAAACAACGTTCACGCTAGTCTTAGCAGGGAAATGCTTCATGCGAAGTCACTGACCCGATGTCATAAGATGTTGCAATTTACCTCGCTAGATATAGGAGAAGAATTATTTTTACATATAAGTCATACATTGATGAATTAAAATGCAATACAAATCTAGATACAAAAACTTGTGCTTTTACGATTGTAAAAAAAATGCACAACTTAAATTTTAAAAGAGGATGAACGTATTATAAAAGGCATTATTTCAACAACTCATGCTCAAATTTATATATAAAAAGTTATCTGTTGTGTGGCCTATGTTGTGCCGTGCAATGAAGCTTTGAACTAAATTTTTAGCGATTTTGCTTCTGTGACCTAACCAACCTTAAATTAATTTTAGAGCAGAAGAGCCTTCTACTATTCAAACAAATATTTACAATTAAAACCCTACTTTTTGCTGCAGTGGATCCCGGCTTGTGTTTAGCATTGTGCCTATAGTGAGGAAACATGACCCGAAAGTTTCCCGGGGAAGAAGCACTTGCCGCGAAATTTCGTCGGGAATCACACTGCATATGTCTCACTTCATCTGCTAAATTTAGCGGGGGTAATTGCAACGTCATATGACGTCAAGTCACGGGACATAGCACGATCCGTTTTTCTGGCGAAATGTAGCTCATCATGTTTTTCACGCTAGATGATAACGGGAACGTTATCCGGTGATATTAAACGGATAAATTATGAACCAGTCCGTCATCCTTTACACTTTGACGTCACGTGAAGGGTCGCCTTCTGCAAATTTAGGGGAACAACTTATTCGCTAGATATATCCGGCAGATTTTGAGGCCATGTGATGCCACGGTACAGTGCGACGTCACATGACGCTACTTGACCCTGTGAGAGATCACAGTCATGTCACGTGACAATTTCATGTTACGCACCAGTGTCACGTGAAAATGTAATTTCTGCACATTTCTCAAATTTGGAAGCCTGATATATAGTGATTGTGCACCGACCGCGTGCAACAGGGCCATCAGCGCCTCGGTTGTGGCCTCAGTTAACTTGGAGTGATGTTGTGCAAGATACAAGCAATTTGTTGCGACGCAGGAGAAGGATGCAACTTTTTCACCTTATATATTTTATTTGTCCCTCGTGACTTTCAAGTCACCGCCCATCCGAGATCAGTGAATTTGGATAAAAAACAGTTGAAAATAAACAGAGGTAACTATGATACTACCTGCCATCTTTAGGTTTTATTCGTATTGGGAATCATAAAACAGCAATTGCTATCCTTCGGCATCAACTTGGCAGTAAAGACACTAAAGAAAACCGCATTTGCACATTTTCTCTGCAGCACATTGTAGAGGCGTCTGCAGTGGACGTGTTTGCAGGTGAAAGGAATAAGACTAGTTATGGAAGAGGCTGTACATGTAAATATGTAACCTGCAGGCGAGGATGCCCGTACGTCTGTTAACAAGATTAAGTTTGCTACTCATCGGAAGCATGGTTCATTGTCCCCAAAGAAATATTTGTCCCATGAACTGGTTTGAGTGTTCCAGCAGTAATAGTCGCAGCCTTCTCTCTTTGTTTCCTGTGGAAAAAATGAACACGAGAGAAAACATAGAAGTAATATTTACGATGTGTTATTTTTAGTGTGCATCGCGTGTAACTAATCTAAGAAATGAAATGTGAGATTCATGCACGCTTGCTGGTGCCTCTGTACTACAGAAAACACGTTGACGGAACAGGGGACTGCAGAGAATCCTTGCGTGTCTTATAAATCAGAACACTATGTGTTTCCATATATGCAATGAACATTTACCGATGCGGGTCTCGTTCCATTGCGGCACGTCTGGGCAGCAGCGGCTCCAAAGAAGGCCAGAGACACTGCTGGCATCGGAACACACAAAGAACAAATTTAACGGTCAACTCCGGTCAATATTTTCAAATTTGGAATTACGACTGATTCAACTCAGTCAGTGTCCCCGAATCGCAAGGTATACATATTTTTCCCTCGATATTGTTTGCAGGTTTATAAATATCACAGTTCAAAGTTTGATTTCGGGCGTTTACGGCAGAGCCGAAATTATATGCTCGGAGAGGGAGGGATGGGAACACTGATTATCTGTTATAAGGCTGTGACGTGACGTCTTCGCGGTTCTCCGGTACGCTGTAACACGGGCGGAATCAGCTACAGCACCACCGTGTTGTGACGTCATAGGGGTGATGCGCTACGCGTCGCCCAGAGTTGCTTGACGAAAAACTAACCCACTTGTTGCCTTCTACAGAGCAGCTGGTCGCATCTACTGTGATCATATTTCGTGCCACTAAAGCGATACCGGTCATTTATTTTGCTTTCATTTTCGACCGAGTTCACTCTAAATCGTGCCGCGCTTCAGTTTATATAAACCCCATATTTACCTTCAGCGTATTTAATGCATCTTTTAATGCAATATTTACTAAATAATGAAGGAATTGTACGGATCAATAGTCACTTCATATACAGTAACGCAATTAAACAACACGCGGAAGCGGTTCATAATAAGAATCATATGGTCTGCTAGTTGTGGGCACGATTGTAAGCTCTATAGCCCGAACTCAAGAAGGTACGGCGAGGAAAAGGAAGGCGGGGAGAAGGAACAACACGGAACGCTGGAGAAGCGAGGGGGAAACCTCCTCCTATCTTTAGGATTCCGTCTGCTTCCTCCCCTTCTCGGCCTGTCTTTTCCCGCCCTGCCTGCCTTGAGTGGCGACGGACTAAAGAAGAACGGAGAAATCGACTTTCGCTATTGTGAAGCTGTTTTACGTTCTCATTGCCTAGACCCACGCCTTTTGGTATTTTTTTGAAGGGCTGTGTTCGTCTATAGCAATCGAGCGATGGGCTGTAGGCGATTGTTCTGAATTGTTCTATCAATTAAGGAACCCTGTGGTTCATCCGGCCTGCGCCGGATCCGCGACCCATGCGTTCGCGCCGCCGGTAAACTGATCAGTGAGACGCAAGGTAGAAACGTCGACGTCACAGGCGAGCCTCGGCGGGTTAATTCGGTATGAAGCCGCGTGCGGATGACATTTCTTAACCTGAAGCGCCCGCTACAATCTCTAATGAGAATTTACCGTCACGGATTGACTATAGGAGGCCCACCATCAATTCTTCAACTTAGTTATAAAAAATATTAAAAACATAATTTGAAATGTTTAGTTAACAACGTGGGTAATTAACATATTTTAATCTTTTGTTTTTCTGATGGTTTCAATTACCCCCCTTTATCCCCAGAACTTATCAAACCCTAACGCAAGTTTCCTTTTTTATAAAACTAACGTTAAAAAAAATATTGTTTACGAGGTTTTAATAAAAAAATGGGACCGCACTCCGTTTCACTTTACGATGAATCACAGATGACCCTACTACCATTTGAACTCAATACAATGCCATGTGAGTGTGAGGAGACATTTTGACAGGGGCTCAACGACACGTGGGGGCAATTTGTCGCATGATACGTTCACTGCGCCGTATTGGCTTGGATTGTTCGTAGCGTCCGCTGCGGTCCATCCATCGTAAGATGAAACAGAGTATAGTTTCGAAGCGTCAAAAAAGAATGCACCTTGGTGATAAGCGCGCAGCTGTTTTAGGCAGGGACCTTTATGTCTTGTTATGTCAAGGGGTGTCGTTCTGTAGCCTTTTGGAGCTGCACTACACAAGCTTTTCTGATCACTTACGCGAGACAATGGCGATTTCACTATGAATTGCAAACCAGAGCGAAAGCGAATATAAAGTTTGTCACAAACTAGGCAGTCCTCAAACGGAGAAATTTGAAAAGTCGACATTATTCACTCGCACATGATCTAAAAAACTCGTGTTGCGCAGCTCCAAATGTTCACAGAACCAAGTCTTTTGGAGAAACGAGAGATGAAAACACCTGGCTTCGACATCTGTGGGCGCATTGCAGTACCGCCTTCTCCTTTTACGCTACACAACTAGTCCCGGAATTTTCGGATCGCGCGTCAAATACCGGGTGCCTACGGAAAAGGCTAAACGATTAAAAAACAAAGCAGAAAAAGCTACGCATATTAGAGCAATCTGACTAAGCGTTCAGCGCACGTGCGTGTCGCCGTCATAACTTTGAGTTCACAGAAGGCAGACGACTGTGCACGGGGAGGCCCGTGACGTATCGTCCTTTACACGCGCTGTGCTCCAGCGAGGTAGCCGCAGGCGCGGAAGAACTGAAGTTCCCTGGATGCATTGCGGCAGCGGTGGCATAGTCAAACTGCCTGGTGAGATCGGTCTATTGAATTGTCTCACTAGGCCCAAGTGTAACGCTGTCGAGTAGTAACGACAGAGCGAAGTTTCGGAGCTTGAATATGGATATGTAGCTGGCGCCAGTAGTAGCGCCAGCTACATATCTAAATGGAGCGACAGTAGTAGCGACAGTAGTAGCGACATAGCGAAGTTTAGGAGCTTGCCTTTGTTTTGATTTAAAAGATATGAGCTATTTTTCAAAATATTTGTTACATAAAAAATCAGGCGCTTCTTCTGTATCAGAAACCACTCATCTTCAAATATTTTCAGGAGTTGTGGAATTCAATTTACACATTTAATATTTTTGAAAATTTTTTATAACTTCTTAATCAGATAACTTATTTCTAAGTAATTGGCGCCCGGTCCTGACTACTAGCGTTACATTTGTTTGGAAAATGAGCTCACGGCGATGTACAGTTTATATATGCTGCGATAAAAACATGGTTAACTGTTCTGCAGGAGACATGGTACGTATAAATTTAAGATTATTGGCCATCCCACATCTTCTGAGTGATTCCAAAAACTCACCGAACAGCAGCGTGGTATTTGACAGCCCCATAGTTGATGCACTGCTCTCAACCTCCGTGGGAGTGCTTACCGAGGCTAAGTGTTGTATAGAGGAAACAAATCCCGGCTTCACTTTATATTTTGAGTTTTTTTTTTCAACTCTCGGGTGAAAAGCTTTGGCATTTCCTTTTGTGTTTTTGCTCCCGAGTGCTCAAGCAGTTCCGTTCTTCTCAAACTTTCAAGCTTGGCATTTTACGTCATCTTGTTAAAATAACATTTCTACGTGTCACATCTGTACATATTAAATAAACCGTCAGTGCTGACGTCATCGCGACCTGGAAGAAAAGGTGCTGTCTTTTAAATTTTTTTTTAAACTCCACAAGAAACATACAGTGAAAACGGATTACTTTCAGAAAAGAAGACCATCGGCATGTTGCAGATGACCTCGGCCTCAAGAAACGATTAAAGCAAACTTGTGAAGGTCACCAAAGGTCTTGCAAGGTATATATTGATACACGCATATTTTAGTTGTGTGAGGACCGATACATCGTCCGGTCTGAAGATAAAATTGGAGAAATCCAACTCATATATAGAGGAATAAAATGTGGATGTTAGATAAGAATATACACAAGCATAAAAAATATGATTCTTTAAATTTTTATGTGAACTACACTATCATCAAAAAATTGAAGAGGACATTTTGAATTTAACATCCCAAATATGTAGTCGTTGCCTTCAGTAATGGCACTACAATTAATTACTTACTTATTACAAATAAACTGTCCTTCTAATTTATTTTCAGCCTCCAAAGAATGCCCACAACACGTTAGATGGTTCGCCATATCCAGAGCTTGAATATAGTAAGGTAAATGTTTCTTGACTATCTAACTTAATTCAGATATGACATAATAAATGTGTAGAAAGGTTTATCGAAATATTATTCTATGTACTTTAGCTTACGACACGACAACAACCAATCAAGACGTACTGACTAAGTATTTCCTTTCTCTGGTGTATGTCGAAGATTCATACAAATGAGTCACAGTCGACTTAAAAATTTATTTAAAAAAAAATGAACGGGTAGGCTCCATTATGTTTTGCATAAAAATGAGAACCGGCTCCTCCTTTTGTTAGGTTCTTTTACAAGTTGAGTTGTACAAACATTGTTTGCCTCGATGTCGCTTTTTTACTCGTCATCTGAGCCCAGCGCAAGTACGATAGCAATGGAAGGTCGAGATAGAGGCTCAGCATTTTCTAGCACGTTTTCAAAACTTAAGCTAGGTTAAAAGTATATTTCTCGCCCTAAAACATCTCAATGTTCTGTTTTATACAGCCGCTTTCAATTACCGCAAGCTTAATTTTCTTGTTATCTGGGACAAGAATAAAAAAAGGAATCGAAAATATTATGTAACCAATATTATGCTGGTCGGGGGTTTCTTAATGCAAGATTAGAGTCTAAAGCATTTACCTAAATAAAGATGTTGTTAAATTGCTTGTAATGGTCATTGCATTCCGCGTTCCCACAATAAATACGTCTTAATGATGCAGTGAGCATGTTAAACATAAAATTCAGGATACAGATTTCTCACATGTATGCTGCAGTCGTTACCTCGTTTCGGCTGACAATAAAAGTTTAAGAACATTCCAAGTAGCAAAATATTTTGCGCAAAGTTTAGTTTTTTCTTACAGTTTGGACCCTGACAGCTGAAAACAGCCAAAAAATAACCAAACTTTGATATTTTTTCGGTCAAGGTTTGGTATCTTGGCCCTAATTTGCCAAAGGTAGTGCAGATTCACTGCACTGGATTTTTCGATTATCACCCATCTTTATGGGTCCCAGTTCCCGAGGGCATACCAAAATTCACGTGGTAAAATCACCTGGCGAGTTTGGGCCAACATTGAGAAAACAGGTGCCGGAATTATGATTCCCTTCTGTTTGTTTTTTTGTTGCTACGTGATATCTTAGCGCAATGTCCGCTACTTCCGCAGTTATGTGGGGAACCTCAGTAGAGCTTTAGAAAAGCCAAAGAGGAGTACGTTTTGCACTAACGCCTGGGAATAAAACCTTATCAAACCTTATTCACACCCCAGGGATTGCCAAACATAAACCGTGTTAAGCAAACTTATCTCGTGCGTCCTGCTTAGGAATAATTCGGGAGATGTAAATACTCAGTGATTCCGCCTTATTTGACTGTACAGAAAATTGGCGGGAATTTTTTATGTTCATGTCTTTTTCTACACACGTAGCGCGTGTAAGACATTCCCAAGTTACATGTCTCCGCTGAACCGAATAAGATATACGTAAATCTTATTGCTCCGCGAACTGCCGTTGCCGACTGCGGTTTTTATATGGAGTATAACATGAATTCCTCGTTAAATGAGATGCAACATTGCAACATAAGACATGTTATATATCTCGTTTTCAAAAATGGCTTTCCTTTTGAACCTGTATAAAATATTAAGACTACTGAACGTTTCAGAGAAAATATTTGAGACGTTTAATTATATTTAAAAAAAAAACTGTAGTGCTTGAAACTAATTAATTTATGGTGGAATATGGACGAAAAGCACACTGGGTGTTTCACCGGAAAAGAAAATATCCTCAAAATAACGTGGTTGATAAAAGAAAAAGAACACCTTCCCGGGAGCAAACTGCCAGTCGCAACAGCAGACTTAAAAAGTAATTCGTTAAAGTAACGGATTACCCGAAATCAGTTACGTTTTCAAGTTATTTGATAATTGTCACGTTACTATTTTATGGCAATAAGTTGTGATGTAATTTCGTTACAAATATTGGTAACGGATTACTTCAAAGTACTGGTTACTTTTCAAAATATTAGCATAATTCGAAACGAGCAACGTATGAGAAGGAAATTCAGCGGCATAAAGATAACAAGTTCAACAAAACAGAAAACATCTGAAAAGGAGAATAACCGAATAGAAAACCACGATTTCTTGTATGACCGGTCTCTAGAACATACAAAAGAACATTGAAGGCACATACAAATATGAGAAAACAATGACCAACAAGACAACTTCGAAACGGCCTTCTTTCCATTGCCTTTTATCGCGTATTTCTTCTTCACCTGGGCAGGAGAAAACTCCTTCGTGTTTGTTTATTGAATTTTGCAATGTCCGAGATACCCGTTTTAAAAAAAGAGCTTTCGTAGATCGGTTCCTTACCTCCGAATCTCTATCGGAGGTAGACGCTTCTACTGGGCATGCTCACCGCTTGCTTTCTGTGCAGAATTCAAGGGATAATTTCCGGTCGCCGTAAGCTGGCGGGATGGCGGGTGTGGTTGCAGCTTTCTGCTGTCTTGTCAGCGCCTACATTCTTTCTCATAAATACAATATATTATTTTTGCAAGTACTTCCATAATGCGGGCGTGTGAGAAATAGAAATTAGCGTTGCAGAATTTTTTGAGAACATCGAAATTGTTTATATTGTTTTCTTCATCAGTGTATACGGGCAAAGTAACGTAGAAAATAATTTGTAATGTAACCAATAAGCAATCCGTTACTTTTCAGCAAAAGTAATCTGGAACGGTAATCCGTTACATTTGAGGCTCCGTAATTTGTACTTGTAATTCATTACATTTTTCAAGTAACGGGCAGAAGTGCGCTACGAGAGATAATAATGGATTGCAAAGAACACATTTATTATCTAAACAGATAACTAATACTTAGTAATAATATTTGGTTATTGAAGCTGCATCTATGCTTCCAATTACAAACCTGCCGAGCATTGTCTTGTGGCGTTGTGAAAAACACGCTCAATTTTGGACGTTTCTAGATTTGAGGTTTCTGTCTGAAAGCTTCTTTGTGCCCAGCGGTATTGTCTACCCGCTGGCGGAGAAGCACAGGACACGTACACCATACTTATTTTCATTTTACGAAGATTGCGAGGAGACGGCTTCGCATCTCGCCCACGTCGTGGCAGCACCGCTGGCGTAAAGAGGCTTTCCATGTGGAAAACCGAAACCTCCAACCTTATAATATGTTTTGGTAAACTGAGTTGGATTTAGGGGTTTGCGATTATTCTCTTTGAGATTCTAGTTGAAACCACGCTTATTTCCAGTTATTAAAACGTTCAATAGTAAAGTGTAGTTATTTATTTAGTTAGTTAGTATACTTTTCCAATCATTCACGTCCGCCAAGGCTGGTCCCAGAAAGCATTTTTTTCTTTCTCAAGCCACCCATTTTTTAGTGATTTCTGAAAATCTTCGCTTGAACACCCGGTATAGAGTAGTACGTCACAAAAATCAGGACACCGGAACGGCCCTTAAAGTATATTTATAAATGCGATAACATATCTCTTTCGGCAGCGTTTGAGGGATAGACAAGAAAGGGGAAATTGTTCTGTTACGACGGAGTACAAAAAAGAGAGGAAAAGGATCGTCTCAGTTTAATCTGCGGAATATGTCCCCAGTAGAAGAATCGTCGAACGCTATCGCATTTCGCCGCTGCCTGCAGCGAAGCATCAAAAAGACGCTGCCCCGTTTTCGTAGATCTTTTTACTGAAATTTCTGCTTCGTTAGAAGGTGAGGTTATTAATAATAAATATGCCTTATAGCGCTCCCTCTAAATAATATTTCCAAGTAAGGCATGTACCCGATTCATTTAAACCAAAATTAGGTCGAGCGACTATCGTTGCTACAGAGTGAATGTGACTCAGCCAAACATATTTAAAATACGAATTTTGCAGGAACCACACACCAAAAGTAAGCGGACATTCAGACTTTTTTTTAATATTCTTCCTATTAATTTTCGCGAAGGACAAAGGCTGTGTGGTTCTGGCAGTCACCCTTTATTTTGACGTATTTGTTTATAATAATTCTACTCTTCTCAATTCTAAAAATTCAAGCCAGTAGTATGAGCTGCATGGGACTGTGTACTTTGTCAGTTGACCTTTTTTTGTGTAATAAATATTGTCGCCAATGGCAAATGCACGGTTGGATACGCATGCTACCCCTACAGGCCCTTATTCGAGCAATCTGTAAACATATTTACGTTGCTTCGATATTTGACTCTAGTCGAGTACGTGTTTTTACAGCTAATCAACGTGAGCCGTCAAAAACACAGAAATCGTAAATCTTACTTTTGCGCCGGCTGATTCTTAAATTTGACTGCAGATTATCAATATTGACATCTCCTGAATTCCCTGTTCTTTTATATCTTATACGTGTCTATAGAAGAATATCGTTTAAATCACCCAAAACGTGTTAGAGTTTGTTAATTCATTAAATGCCTTTTATGTAGGATCTGTCGAGAGCCGACAACCGTGCTTTTCAGAAATGCTGCAAAAATATACTGATTCATTGCCAAATGGTACTTACGTCAGCGGTTGAGATAACAGACCCGAAAATACAGACATAACTTTATCTTCATCAAGATCATGGTACATTTAGAAAATATTTAAAAGAAGTGACGTTGAGTGGAGCCTTCGAATACAAGGACACATGTCGCGTATGCTGCCAAGTAATGAACTCCATGTTCCAATTCAACATTTCGAAAATTGCGCTCTAGTATCTGGAGTAGATAACTGTGAGTTCAGATTTTTGTAATTATTTTCTTGGTTGTTGTTTGTGTTTTAGATTTGCAAAAAATGCTTCAAAATTTGTTCGAAACATTTCTACATTCACTTACACAGTTGAGATCAGATACTAACATGCTACACTTAATGTTAAATTGCGAGCACCAGCATAAATGGTGGACTACGCCCTAGTCGTCCATGTTAAGGCAAACAGTAGTGGAACCAGGAACGAGATATCTGTCACCCTACACTAAAATTAGCATTTTGGCATTCCGATAGTGGCCTAATATGCTTTAACACTTTGCAACAAACGATGTTGCGTTATTGAATAAATATTTTTATTTTATCTTTCAGACAGCACCGTGTATCGGTCGTCACGCAGCTAAATAATGTCTCGTATAGACAAGACGCTATGCAACATGGCATAATTACAATTTTATCATGACAGCGAATCTCTTAAATATATCATCATCGATGTTCTGATAAGCAAGCAATAATGTGCATTGGTTATTGAGGACGAGCACTTGATAGACAACGTTCGCTGCTAATGTTACATGTTTTTCTTGAGGTATAGTAGGGCGAACGATTTCCTTCAGTCGCAGGTGAATTTGAAATTGCAGCGGAAAGTTAAAAGGTCGAGAACGTTACTTGCAGAGGGCGTTGACGTCTGTACTGACGGTATGTTTAACATGCAGAGGCGTCATCGCGGAAATGTCGTTTTAGCTCCTCGACATATGAATGTCAAGCTGCAAATGTGTAGAACAAAGGGACGTACCAGGTAATCCAGCACGGCAGAACTGTGCAAATGGCAGTTTAACAGTCCAAGCAACGTGATGAAAAACAATAAAAAGAAAAAAATTTTAGGATCTAGCCGGAATTTTGGTGACTATAATAGCAGCCGACTGCAGCGGGCATAAGACACTCACAACATCGTTCAATACAGTATGCCAACTAAGGAGTTCACAGGGATCACGCTGGTGTTGGGTGAGTTTGAAATTACTTATGATGATCTGATGGCCTGTACTCTTAAGCGTTGATATGTATATAACGGTTCAGCTTACCTCGAGCAAGGGTAGATTTGCAAAGCTAAGTGCATTTGAAAGGATTCTGCTGAAGTAAAGTTTGTGTTATTATTGTTTATTTAACTTGAGAAGGACGTAGCATCACTTCTGTTACAGTACTCTCTGAGACAATAGCGCTCCCAAATATGTGCCAAATCGGAAATTTCAAGTTCATAAAGCCGCTACACCACGGCATACGATTGTGGTAAATAAAGGTGTAGACGTCGATCGGATTAAGCCTTGAAACTGTGTTTCAGAGACAATGGATGTTTTTCCATCTTCTCAATATACTTTACAAACGACAGTAGGATACATACCTTAACGTTGACAAACGGTTAAGGTTAAGGTAAAGCAAAACATTGCCAAAGAAATAACTATCGTGAAACAAATTGCGTTCCTCAATTTGGTTATGCATTACCTTAAAAAAAAGAATACTCGTCTCGAATAGGTTGAAGGAACACCAGAAGTAAAATTTTTACTCGGGTAAGAAATAAGTTGCATCGAACTATTTGGGAGAAAGAGGCTTCCCTTCAAATTTCAACTCACTTTTCAAAACAACTATCTTTTTTTTTCTAAAAATTCGGACCCACAAATAAAAATAAAAATTTTAGATTTTAAATATATATTTTGTGAAGAACTCATTCGAAGGTAGCAGCTTGCACCTAGGGACCTCCTTAGTTTACATTGATCCGATAGCGGTTTTACATCGGACGGGTGTGCTGGAAAATGGGAAACACTGAAGCGTACGCAACCTTATGCATTAATTTATGAAAGGTCATGCGAATTGTGCATGCCAATAGATACACAGTTTGACGAACGTGTTGTTGATCACCGTGTGATTACGATTTAGTCGCGTTGCGCAATATTAAAAATCGATAAAAGTCAATTTCTCATCCAGAACGCTAGTATATTTGAGATGTAGACTTCATAACAGGAGCGGCGGGCGTGGGGCTAAGAACCTGTAACAGCTTCTGTACTCCTATGTTATCTAAAGAACCGTATTAGTATGTTAATTAGGAACCCAACGGAGATGAGTGAAGGATTAATTAAAAAATGAAAGCCGTTTACAACTCCCTGCAACGCCGAATCAGAGCGCAGCTCTTGAGGAGGAGGGGAAGGCACAGGGGGGGGATCACGTGACCCCGGAGGGGGGGGGGTTACGTGGCCTGGGGGTCACGTGACCTCGAGGGGGGGGGGGGGGCGAAAAAATGTTCCGCTAAATTTAGCTGGGAAAATTTTCCCGCTCGACTTAGCGGGAACATTTTCCGCTAGATTTAGCGGGAAATTTTCCGCTCAGATTCAGCGAGAAAACTTTTCCGCTAGATTTAGCGGGGAAGATTTTTTCCGCTAAAATTAGCGGAAAAATTTTTCCGCTAAATCTAGCGGGGGAAAATTTTCTGCTAGATTTAGCGAGAGAAAATTTTCCGCTAAATTTAGCGGGAAAATTTTCCACTAAATTTAGCGGGAAATTTACCCATCATGCACCGCTCGGTTACGCCGACGCCGCTCAAGCCGGAAACAGGCGCCTAAGAGCTGCGCTCTAAAGTCCTTCTAGAACATTGCTCTTAGGCGCCGTGCACCGGCGTAACCGCGCGGTGCATTATGGGTAAATTTCGCCGCTAAATTTAGCCGGAAAATTTTCCCGCTAAATCTAGCAGAAAGAAAGTCCCCGATAAATTTTGCGGGGAAATTGTAGCGGAAAAGTTCCCCGCTAAATTTAGCTGACAAACTTCCCCGCTAAATCTAGCGGAAAAAATGTTCTTGCTATATTTAGGGAACAAAGTTTTCCCGCGCTAAATTTTGCGGAAAAATTTCTCCGCTAAATTTAGCGGGAAAATTTCCCCGTTATATCTAGCGGAAAAAGATTTCCCCGCTAAATTCAGCGGAGAAATTTCCCCACTAAATTTAGCCAAAAATGTTTCCGCCAAATTTAGCGGAAAATGTTTTCCTAAATGGCAGGCGAGCAGGAGAGGAGGAAGGGCAAAGCCTCCTGTCCGCACCTTCCTCTCCTCCTCCTCAAAAGCTGCGCTCTAATTCGGCGCTACAGGGAGTTGTAAACGGCTTTCATTTTTTTATTATCTTTCATATTACAATAAAAATGCGGAACCCATGCTGATTCAAAATATGCGTTAAATAAAACAGTTATGTGTGGCCTCACTTGAACTGGTTATTATATGTTTTAATACTTGCAGTGTCTCTTGCCTTTTTCGGAAGCGCTGCTGCTGAGACGTGTCGCAACGGGACGAGACCCGCATCGGTAAATGTTCAAGTTTCATTTATTACTAGAAACATGTCTTAGGGATGCTGAACC
>JAZHYW010024833.1:0-20646 GCA_037355805.1 Ixodes ricinus | reverse complement strand
TACCTATCACACCTCGTGAGCTGTTGCAGCCACTTGTGTGGTGAGACTTCGATTTGGACCGTTCCTAGAGCGGTGGTTTTTAATAGTGCTTCAGCTCCTTTGATGTTTTCACTCTGTACAAGAAGGTCTCCCGAGGGAGCTTTCGTGCAGATTTCGTCGTCAGTATGTGAGAGAGGCATTTTTCAATATAGAAGGAGGAAATCTTTCCCAATGGCGTATCTCCTGTAGCATGGAGTACAATAAAGAGAGGTACATAGTTGTTTGGAGTTTTGTTTGTCGAGGTAGGTGTTTGGTCTTGTTTAGCTCTTTTTTCAGTTTTCTGTTTCTTGGTGAAAGGTTTAGCAGAACTCATGCGAGTTTATGAACTGGTGGAAATTGCCTGTCGACGATGGCTCACCCACCGTACCACCGCAAAGTCCCGGGGTGTAAATACCCATCGGCCGGGGTTTGACCACGACCCTGACCGCCACCGTTTGTGGTTTCTTCCCTCCACCTCTCGTCCTCTCGGCACGGTTGGAACACCCTAGGAGTGGGTGCTCGGGGTCCGTGGTGACGCCACTCACCAAACACCTGCTTTCGCAGGTCCCCCTGCGGTTTATTAGCCGCCATATGGACAGACGCGTTCGAGTCAGTGGAACCTTGGATGCACATTAAGCTCGTTCCTCCAGCACCGCTTTCTTACGTTTTCTTACCTTACGTATAAGTCCGAAGCTCCAGATATCCCGGTAACATGTGCGTGATATTTAGCAACGTAACGTACCGCAACAAAAAGGGCCTGCGTGAACCAACCAGCCTTTGCCTTTTTGTGGAAATTTATTTTATTGGCGACGTGCGCGATCGAAAGCGTCTCTGTGGTCGGCCTGCCACAATTTGCCGAATGCTAACTATGACGTCAGCAAAGACTTTCTCCTCGACAGAAAGAAGAGTAATGTAAGAACCTAAATATTGACGCTGGTGGCAGTGTTGGCATCAGAGCGCTATGATTTTAAGCTTCCACCATGCTCTTTGGAAACGCCATTGAAGTCGTTGTTTGTAAGGTAATGACATTACGAAAGGGAAACATAGCAGGGCTCCCCTAAAACGCGATAGCATTATGGGGCTCCGTTCGCATCGCCTTCTCATTCGTTTCTCATGTTATTCCTCCCAATAAGCAGGAAGTGCGGCAAAAAAGGCCCAACATATTTAAAAAATGACCGCATCTCCACGTGGTGAGATGATGTTGATCGGGGTGAAGCTCGGGTGGTGCTGATGATACTGATTTTGGTCATAGGTATTGCTGCTTGCTGTCGGCGTTGACGCTTTGCCGCCGCTTCCTGAGCTCTCAACTCCGGGTCCGCTTGGCGTTTTTGACGCTGTGCAGCAGCTTCTCGCGCCCTGGTCTCTGGAGCAGCTTCGCTGTCTACGTAGACGCTGAGGCGCTGCATGCCGAGCTTTTCGGTCCTTTTCATTCATGGCAGTAGGAGAATGTGTGGTTTTCTTCTTTTTCTTTTTTTAAGCAGACAGATGAGATGGCATCTCAGAACCCGCTACTCTTCTTTTTTCTTATTTTTTTTTCATAATTTGTTTGCCTCTTTTTTTTCCAATTTTTTTTTTGTTGCCCTACACGAGCACGTGAGCATGAACTCACATGCTCGTGAGCACGTGATCTCACGAGCAGAAGCACGAGCGCCCGACGCCGGCCTACGGCGGACGGACATACGGACATGGCTAGCCCCTAAGAGAGCTTCGCCCCTAAAAAACAAAAAACAAAAAAAGTGAAGTGGCTAAGTTAGTAGCGTGCCTGGCTGGCAAACAGAAGGGTCGTTGGTTCGAACACCGTCAAAATTCTTACATTTTCCGTAAGGGGAAATAAATTACTTTATCATGTGAAATCATTTGAGACATTCGGCCACCCTTTAATTAGCATTACATATCATGTTTTTTTTAAAATCACTTTCATACCAGCGTAACGTCACGTTTCACGTTCGCCTTGTGTTTTTTTTTGTTTGTTTTTTAATTCCCGCGCGAGGTTAGGTGGCTGGGACGTCATGACCCGATTAACCAATCACGATTTTCCCGTCCACAACGCCGGCTGACGCCTGCTTTATTGCGACACGATGTCCGTAGCGCTATCGCGTTCAAAAAGCTAGCCGCTAAGCGGTTTTTGTTTGTGTGTGGACTTAATCTTTGCGTAAATACTTGCGCAAAAAGAGCGTCGTTCAAAGAAGGTCCATACTCCGATGCCCGTAGAGGCGCTGACGCTGGTTACACCCGAAACGCTTTCCTCCTACACCGGCTCGCCGGCAGGCAGCAGAAATACCGTTTTCAAACGCCGCTTTTCTATGAAGCTTGTCAACTGCTAGATCTAATAGCCTAGTTGCAGTAGCGGTCTTAAGTGTCATTACGCCAACGACAGTTGACCCAACCGAGATCGACAGGGATTTATACGGCGGCGCTAACTGACATTGCGCGCCATCTAACGATTATTGAGTTCAAGTGAGCTGGCGTATCTCAGTTTACTGATAGGGGTTCACCCCAAAAGGGCTAAAGATGGCGGCGTCCGCCAATTCGCCGCCCATGACCAGTTTCAGTAAAGCACTTATTATTGCAGAACATTGGGCTAGGTATTTAAAAAAATGTCGTAAAAGCAAATATTTTCGCAAGAGGTATGATACGGGGCCAGAGCTGCCACTAGAATGACCACTGCACGTTCCGGACGCCAAGGTTCGGCTACGGCGGCCATTGTGATGTCAGTGCAGATAAGCCGTTTAGTATGCCTCTCGTTTGAATTCGTTTTGGAATGTTCTTATTATCGTCTCCATACTTAAAAAAAATAAAAAAGAAGTTTCTTTTATTTTGTTTTAATCGTTTTCAATGGTTGAATAGTACCCATATAATTCATATGCATCACTTAAAAAAGGTAATATGACATCAGTTTTGGTTTCGTTTTCGTTTCAAGGTTGTCCGTTGACGCTAGTTATCTCAACCGAGGCTCTTAGGCCTCTCCGCCGCGTAATACCGGACAACTTGGTTGAACTCAATGACAGTTATAAGTTGCCAACGATCCTTGGCTTAATGACAGTTGAGAGCGCTAGTGTAACTAGGGGATAAGAACGTTGGTTTGGCGTGACACGACCAACTGTCGTTCGCCAGAATGGTCATCCCGACAGCTCTCAAATCCTTTAAAACTGTCCGTACTGCAACGTCGTCTGGCGTCCTCTGTTTCACCTCACAAGTACCGCAGCGATGCACCGAAGCCAATGGCAAGCCGTACGTGTGTCACGCGGCCTTCGATTGGGGCGCAAAAACGAGCAAAGGACTGTAGTCACGTGACTCCTTCCCAACGCTGGATCAGCTGGGATGGCTAGTTGCGGTTTTGCGCTCCACAGGGACGGCGGAACAGAGTAGGTGGCGCCTCACTTTCCAACTTAAATGGCATTAGTGCCAATTATTGAAATGCCATTCATCGCACGATTGGAGGCATGGCAGTCGAATATATGCACTGATTCAAGAAAGCGGCATGTGGCTCTGATACATACAAGGAAGAGGCGTTGTTGAAATGTTCGCCGTTGTCGTTGTTGTAGGCTCTGCCGTTGTTGTTTTAGGCCTTGCCGTTGTCCTTGTTGTTGTTTTTGTCCTTGTCGTTGTTGTAGGGATTGTCCTTGTCACTAAATTTAGTTTTCCTCCATTTTTCGGAGTATTAGTGAATTCAGGAGAACTACTCTTCCTCGTGGTGTCGATTTCCTCGGTGCCTGTCAAGCGGTGGAAGTTGTAACGAGATCATTATTACACTCATAGGCTGCTCGAGCCTTTATTTTTCCATCTTGTAGTTACCCTGAGCTCCGTGTTGGACAAAACATAAGGTAAAGTTGCATTTTTTGTTGCTCTATTTATCTAGAAAAACAAAACATATCTTAGTTACACTTAGAGACTTAGTCCCAAGACGGTCGTGAATATGATCTTTTTTTTAAAAAAGGTGAAAAGTTCAGAAGAAAACAACCGAAAATGTCACGGAATTTTGAAGATTCTGGTGTAAATCCCACCTTCAGATGACTAGTGGCGTTTAAGCGGCGTTCAAGCAACGCTGCACGTACACAGGGAAACTAAATCTTAGCAACCTCATTTATGTGCGCGACTCATGACCCGTCAAAGAAGTTAATTTTTCATCACAAGCAAACTCCGTTGCGGAGCCCAGAAACCGATGTACGCAAACATGCATTGCACACATCTATTTCTAAGTAAGCAAAAAATTTAGACATGGTTTAAGCCGCAATGACTCTGCAATCTGCCCAAATAAAGATCGCCTGTATGGAATGAGTTCGAGATCAGTTCGCTATGCCAAGGATAACAGACGAGCAGAGACGGCTGATAGTCAATCAGTGCCATAGCTGAAAGGGGCGCCTCACGAAATCGAGTTCAGCGAAGTTTGGCAAGCGGTGTGGCATCGTCTGCTCTGCTCCTAGCATACGACAAACCTAAGGTGTGCTCGTAGGCATGAAGAACGAGTCCACCAAACGGCGCATGCGCGGAATTTCAGACGGCGCATGCTGTGCAGCTTTGGAGGTACGGGCGGCCGCCGCTTGTTTGTTACAGCTAACAGAGTCCAGGATCATAATGCATCATACAGAACGCCTTGTGGTAAATAGGCGCGTGGGGTTGTATTGCAATTAGCGTTCGTAACGTACCATTTTGTTTTAATATACACATTTAACGCCAAATCTCTCTAAGGACTGGATTTTATACAAGCGTTATGCACCAATGGATCTAAAAATACCTTACAGGCTGACCAGGACAGCATAAAGAATGCAGAGCTCAAAGTAGACAATGCAAAAAGTATAGAATCATACAAGATCATAATTATATCATAAGTTACCTCCATTGCGGAGGCATATTGGCGAAGGGGAGGGGAAGTCAATACTGTAATATTACTCGTAAGAGGCTGCGGCAGTAGGGGTTCGAATTCGGTCAAGGTGAGAGCGGCGAGAGTTCTCATATGTTGATTAGGCGTGGAATCACAGCTGGCGCATGACCAAAAAATGACACATTTTTAATCTGTTCGCAAGGTCACAATCCGACAAAAAATTGGTGAGGACATCTCATCCACGGACAAAAGGCAAGAAAGGTTATGAGGTTGTGAGGAACTACTGGCGAAGGACTGTACCAGGCGCACTTGAACAGAAACTTGCACCCGCTGCATCGCGCATCCGTCGGTTTGTCTTAAAAGGTGGGCTATCGATTCATCCCGCACCTCCAGGTTGTCCATCTTCGATCCTGGACGAGCCCACACTTGTTAGGATGGAACCTTTTCTATCCGTTTGCAATCCAAGAACCTAACTGCCCGTTCTCCCGGTCTGTCGTCGTCCCCTTTCTCATCCCGTATTTGTCCCCTCCCGGCCATCTTTGTCTCTACAAGGCACGTGCGCCTGGCATAGTCCTTCAACAGACACTCCTCACATGTTAATGCAATTAATGCTAAGGTGCAGCGAGCAGGGCAAGAATAGCGATAATGATACCTGGGGAAGGAGAACAAGGGAGACAAAAGATAAACAAAAATCTCTAAACATATCTAAGTGACTTGAGCTCTACTGAGAAGATTCACCTGGCCTTGGTGTCCAACCAGGGACCTCTTCATTTACAGTAGAGTGCTCTAGGTGTTTTTTTCTTATTGCATAGGTTAGGCGACAAGGGGAACAAACTCAAAGCGTTGTCACTTGTTTTGTTCCTAAAGCAAGAGCTAAAATGATTTAGACGACAATAGAGCAACCAGGTTTTTACAGCCACCACCAATCTTAAGACAAGAGGTGAACGCATCTGAAGTGTTTGTGCTTAATGTTTCTTCACTCGATGGTCAATGTCAGCTGGTGCACAGCAAAAAAATCAACTTAAGATATGCCAGAGAAACACGGATTGTTAATGGTTGTGAACGTAAAATAGGAGACGATCACAAATTCAACCAGCACTTTATCTCATTTCGCTGCGGTGCTGAATTTGCAGCACACAGCAGCTTTTTGTTCCGATTTGTTAGTAGGCGACGTGCGGGATTTTCCTGTTTTATTTTCCACTGCGAATGACGATTCTTAGCAGAGGAACCGCATTCTTCGTTCGTGTTCAGAGAAGAACTGTCTACAGATGCTATCTTCGCTCTTTCCGCCAGTGTCGAACTACATCTCTGTCTCGATTTCGCGGTGACAAAAACGGGACCCTAGGTGACCATCAGCGCGTGCAACTGGTTTCCTAATGATGATGGGTAGCACTCGAAGTAAACGTAACCTCGTGATGTCGTGGACTGCATCGTAACGCAACAATAGCTAGCGTAGCCGGATGTATGAGGTCCCCACTTCGCACGACAGCCGACAGCTAGTGAAACTGGAGGGATAAACCTCCTCCCCTTTCAATAAAGCATTACATGACATAGGAGATGTCACCACAAGCAGTGTGACACACCTCCCGCATCAGGCGAAGTATTGCAAAATATCCAAAGCTTTACATAACAAAGCGTAACAAAATATAATGCACGCATAATGCTCGCACAACATTTCTTGCTCCCCCAGGGGTTGCTAGACTGACCATAACAAGTCTTTTTTTTCAGCGTCATTCGACTTAGAATCATCTACCCAAGCTTTATTAGGCACACGTGCCAAGGCTGCCGCTGCTCCTTTTTTCCCTGCTCGCATACCCTGCCCGTTCATTATGTTCAGAGTGCGTTCCTTTCAAGTGCATCAAAGAGGTAATATCCCATGCTTCAATAGGAAGTGGACGAAAGCCTTTCGTTGCAGGAAGCAGGTATCATGTGCTGAAATTGATGCCTTTTCCTATTGCTCATAGCAAAGGGGCACCAACCTGTATTCGTGTAGTCATCACGACGCGGGCTTGATCCGCAATAGCCAAATATCATCTGAGAAGCGGAGACTGTTAGTGTCATTTCAGTCAGTGATTCAACTGGTAAAACACACTAATTGCTACCATCTGGCAACCGCTTGCTCGATCACAAAGAGTCGCGCTTCCTATACTACCAGTTTGTTTGCTTTATGGCTTTGTTTCGGATCTCCACTTACCAGAACTCAAGAAGAAGTATATACCAGTTCCGCTGCTGCAATGAGGAACACGCCGATGGCCGCTTCAATAAGTTTTTTGTGGGTCCTGTCACAAGAAAAACAAACTAAATTGTAAAGCTCGTTTATCTCGACTATGACCGTGATACCGGAAATGTGTATCCCGGTCGCCTACTAACATGTCACAAAAATATACATCACGTGATGGAAATCGCATGAAGTGGTCCCGTCACGTGACATCAATTCCCCCACTAAATGTAGGTTAAGTGGACTTTCGTTACATCCCTTACATGCTACATTTAGCGTAAAAATCAACGTCAGGTGACTTGATATCACAGGACCTAAAATCTTCTGACTTCGATATCCCTTGATAGCCTCCTATACTTTCCTAATGAAGGGTCTTTGGCAATATCATCAAAACGTTCGCCCCAATTGACGTCAATCACTACAGCTAGTTAGACCTTGTCCCATAGAGCATTGCCATTGACAACCCATCTGCTGATGAGGCATACGACTGCGGGCTTGATATCATGGACGCCATAGCTAAAGGAATACTTTCCACCCAAGCTAACAAGGACACAGTATGCACATCCATGGATCTCCCCTGACATTGTTTGTCGGTTCCCTGAAAAGCGCTCTTTTTAGCGAAGCCCAGCGACCAAAAGATTCGCAAATTTATTATTTGTGGTCCTATAAAGGTCGATTTGATGGTACGGAGTTTTCTCGGTGACCAACATAAGTAATAAATAAAAAAATATTCCCAGTATGCTGATCTTTTTTTTAGAGGCGCAGCTCTTAGGCGCCTGTTTCCGCCTCGAGTGGCGGCGCCTTCCCCGTCGGCGTCGGCGTCGACGTAACCGCGCGTAACCCTCATAACCCTCGTGAGGGTTACTAGGGTTACTCTCACGAGGTTACAAAGTTACTCTCACGAGGGTTACTAGAGTTACCCTCACGAGGGTCACGAGGGTTACCCTCGTAACCCTCGTGAGCAACTTTGTAACCCTCGTAACCCTCACGAGGGTTACGAGGATTAGTTACCCATAAAAGGGTTACCCTAACGAAAGTCACGAGGGGTATGAGAGTTACGCTCACGAGCAAGGTTACCCTCACAAGGGTTACTAAGGTAAGTCTCACGAGGGTTACCCTAACGGAGCGTCCCGAGGTTACCCTCACGAGGGTCACGAGTTACCCTCACGAGGTCACAAGGGTTACTCTCACGAGGGTCATTAGGGTTCCCCCTGAGGTCACGTGCCCCCTCCTGAGATCACGTGACCTCGGGAGTCACCTACCCCTCAGTACCCTTCCATTCTCCTCCTCAAGAGCTGCGCTCTAACCCGGCGTTACACGGAGTTCTAAACGGCTTTCATTTTTTTCAATCTCATACCTCTGAGGTAATTTGACTGGCTCAGGGGATGAATTTCTTAATTGAAAGTAAGCGCTCATGCCGTAAATATTTGAAAGCCAATAAATCAAACCATTCCACTGCGGTTCCAAGCGATCGACATGGCTGCTTGCCGGGCAGCACGTCGTACACTGAAAACAATTATATGAATCTATTTTTGATATGTTTATTGGACGCATTTTCCTATCAGTTAGCATATCTTGCATATCAGTTCTTATATGTCGCATATCAGTTTTTTGGTATATGAAATCAGTTTCATATATCGCAAATCAGTTTTCGGATGTTTCATACCAGTTTCATAAGTCTCATATCAGTTTTAGATATTTCACATCACTTCTTATATAGATTAATATGATTGTTTTCAGTAGGGCACCAGCTTTCGGCAGTGTGACTCGCTCGTGGAGTTGCTAGTCCAGAATGTTCCTTGGCGGGGAAAGCTGGCACGTTGAGCTGCAGTCAAAGATACAAGCGCGAGCTAGCCGCGCTGCTGGCTTTGAGAAGAGCTTTTCTAGCGCGAATGCTCGTTTTGCGAAAGTACGCTTTAAAGCACAAACATCGAGCTCTTGACCAAGTAGCATTGGCAACAGTTTTGGCTTAAGTGTCAGTGGAGCGTTTTAGCGCAAGGGACCTCTACACTGACAAAGCTTGGCAGATCGCCACGACACGCGGCCGCCGAAAGTGAAAAGGTAGCGTGGCAGACAACAGATGAGGAGAGGTACGTAACGGGCGCCCCTCTGCGGTGGGACGCTGAAGACACTTCTCCCCCAGTGATGGAATGTCCGCTTGTGCTCCTCGCGTTCCTCGCGCTACCGCTTGTTTTCTCGTCGGGTTTGAAAACCATGTTTCGGGTCCTCGCCACTGCAAAATCTGTGCGCTGAATACCAGGTTCCCCGAGAATGCTCTCTGGTACCAGATCCTCGCGCTCCAAATCTGCGACCGGGCACTCTATGGCTCCGTCGTCGGAACTGCCCGCTTTTGTGAGTATATAGGAGGCTCTGGCTACAGCTTTTACAATGCCTCAGGAACGTGCATTCCACACCACCAAATCGCCGTTCGTTAGAGGTGTTACGTAGGAGCTTGATATGTTACACATAGCTTGCAGATGCCGCCATTGCTGGGTACTGGCGGTTATTTCTTCTTACTAGTTTCTTTGAGCTAATACGTCTGAGGTGTGAAATTGACACGGTTATCCGAACACTCGTGGCACATAAGATACTGCATGGCCGTGGATGACGTTACGGGCAAGCTATGTGTAGGCTGTAGGAAGTACAGGCCTCGAATATGAATATTAGACGGCGTGGACGCCGTCAAGCAGTAACGTTCGCACTACAGTACCCTTGGAAATGCATAAACTATTGACGCCACGATCGCGATACGCAATGCGCTTTCCGTTGGCCGACTTTGAAACAATGGGTATACAGCTCGTACCGCGCCATTGCGTTTTGTACACCTTAAACAGCCCTGCTTGATGGGCCAATAAAACGTTTAACGACGAATCCTCCAGGTGATGGACAATAGTACGAAGGTGCGCGAAATCTGGTGAAATTTTTGAATTTTCTTGTTAACCAACTTGCCTTCCCCAAGACCTTAATTAAAGGGCAACTCGGTTCGAAAACGAAACCAAATTAAATAACTGGTATCGCTTTAGTGGCACGGAATGTGATCACAGCCGAAATATTAGGCCACCTCGAAGCTGCCTACTTTACTAAAACCGACTGTAAAGATGAGACCAGCTGCTCTTTAGGAGGCGGCAAGCCGGTTTGATTTTAGTCAAGGATTACTGTTGCAACACACCTGTGACGTCACGTCGCAGTGAAGTGGCAGTTGATTGGTTGTACCGCGTAAAGCTGCACCACGATGACGTCACATAGCGGCCGCGTGGCTTATAATTAGTGTTGCCGTGGCTCAAAAATATAGTTCTGGTTTTGCCTTAGACGCCCGAAACCAAACCTTGTGCCTTAATATTTATAAAACTCTAGAACACAACATCAAAAAACAAAATTATACCTTGAAGTTTAGGTATACTTCCTTAGCTGAAAACATTCGTAATACAAAATTCAAAAATATGGACTGGAGTTGCCCTTTAGATTGTACAGCCGAAGGCCCTTGTTAAATCTTAAACTTTTCTGTCCGTGCTGCATTTAAGCTTTCTAGCACTGGTTAAATAAGCAAGCTGGAGAGGCTTGCAAAGACGGAGTGGCCGGATGTAGCCTGGGACACAAGCGGCAGTTAATGTTTGTAAACAGTAAAATGGTCTATAGTCGTTGCATCATTCCCTCAGGAGCATCTTCAATGTCATTCTTAATCAGTCATTTAAAGGCCGCCATTATTACGGCAGATTCCATTCCTACGACGATGATAGGTATCAAGTGGGCAAACTGAATTTTTGAAAGGGACTATAACGATGGAGCTTGTCAAAAGGCTGCCAGCGGTATCGATACACTAAGGACAGAAATAAGGACAAGATTAACAAGGGTTTCTCTAGCAGTTAATATTATTTTTTTAAATAATGTTTGCACTTGCACACCCGTCGCACATAGCGACGACACCATACGGATAAGCACCCACAACTGCTGAAAAAGCTATTATCATCAAGGCAAAACATCCTTCCCGCTTGTGGCTTCCCCGACGGAGGGCGGCTAGGCTTGTTTTATATTAAATAAACATAAAATAATTTATTCTCTTGTTTAATAAAGGCTATGAATAAGCTTACCAGTTTATTATTTCTTTTCCTTTTGCTTCCTCTTTAATAGAAGAACTCATCGAGTCGCCGCCTCGCTGGAGCCGAAATCTTCGGATAAAAAGAAAAAGTGACAGTTAGAATCGACGCGCGGTGCGCACGGGGGAGGGGAGGGGGGTTGTATGTCGATTTGGCGAGCTTAGTAATCTGGCTCCTTGTTGAGTTTTTGCTCTCCATACGAAACGGGAAGTGTTTAAAAAAGTTATTTAAATATGGATACTTGCCGTTGCCATTCCGTCTGCTACGCCAAGTCCGGCAGAATGTTTTTCAAAATACGCAGCCAGATTGTTTTGATTGCCAATTATAGACGGTAAACCTCAGTTTTCAGATTTTTTTTTTCAATGAAAGATTACTGAAAACATGAGATCACAGTATTGAAAGTGGCTGATTTATTTAAAGGGGTCTGAAGTAGTTGCATGTCACTGTAGTGACGTTCAAATCACGTAAAATATTGTCAGTATGACGATATATCGCTATATATATTTCTAATATGAATAGAGTAGGTGCACTTTACGCGACATTTAACACATCACAACATGAGTCGAGCACTCGGCTCTATTTTAAAATGTTCTATTTTCAGATATGTTGCTTTATGCACGCTTATACGTGAGTTTTAAAAACGAAGTAAGCGCTGGGACACCTCACTTTTCACGTTAATTGCTGATTTCTTTAACGTTCTTTGTTATTGCTTGAAGACTTGTGACAATTTTTATAGTTATCCCAGTGAATCGAGAAATGTATTAACCCTCTAGTTATTTCTGACAGAATATGGAGCTCGTGAAAAGATAACTCCATGCATCATATAGATATTATTAGCTAAGTGCGACGTGCAGTAGGTGGCTATCATGTTTCTTTATGTTTTACCTCTGCAGTTTTTAATGTAACACTTTTAATGTAATTTTAATAACACTAAAATTGAACACAGTGCTTTCGCCTTTCCCGCCAAGTTTTTATGACAGAGACACACATTCGCTTTCCAGGTTCCTCCTTAACTGCAAGATTACAATAGGAATTACGATGGTGATCGACCTACTGGACAAGCTGGTGAAGAGCGCGACTGTGCTCATTCAAGCTGAGCGCATTTCATAAGCCGATAAAACACTGACCATCAAATAGTAGTTTTCTGTGTGTCCCTGTACTCACATCCTGTTTAATAAAAGAAACACAAAAGGACGACTATTGCATATCTTATTGGGCGCACGTTCCATGCGTGCGAAGAAATAAGAAGCGAACCTGCATGAACCAGGAAAACCTTGAGCCACTGCATATGGCATTTTCAGGTCAAATTATAGGAGAACCCAGCAACGAGTGAAACCGATGAAATGGGACCCATTCAATATGGCGGCGCACGAAGTACCGAACCCGTCATAGGCCCAAACAAAATGGCGCCATCAGTACGGTTTTGGTGCGCCGCCATCTCTATCTTAGTGCCGCCTCCATTCTTCAGGGAACTCGATTGGCGCTGCGGTCGCCCCTTTCGCGTCCTATGGGCGGTATAGGAATATCCACTTTACTTACTACACACTAAGCTTGAAATTCGTGCTATTCGACTTACTTTTCAGCTAGAAACAGAAAAAGGTGTATTCAATTTCAGATGGTTGTTTGGCTCTATTTAGCAAAGCGTTTAGAAAAAAAACAAAAAAACATTGAAACTATACATACTATCTTCCGCTGGCGAACTTGGCGCGATCGTGGTTCCAACGTCTGTGGATTCGGAGCCTGGGAACGAAAAAAATCAATTCATCCATAGCCTCTTCGCAATATCAGTGACGCGTCATAAACAAAAGTTTTTTTATAATTGCATGAGATGCGGGCATGAAGATAAATTAACAAATTAAAACAAAGTGAATCAAGTTTCTATCGTTGAGAAGCTATCTGGTCGTTGGGGCATAGAAATAGCAACTTTACCTTTGCGGATAAAATTTCGTAAACAACCGGCGTCGCATCAGCGTTCTTTTGTCATTGCTAGAGAAGCAGGACTATATAACTACAAAATCGAGTTTCAAACTACAGTAATATTAAAGTAGTGTCACATTAAGAAGCCATAGGCACATATGGAATGAATGAAATTCTCTTACTCGTGTACAGAAATGTTTACTTGGAGATAACACATTTTTGACAAGCAGCGTTATTGTAAATCCTGCGAAGTATCGAGTGGCATACAGTCTCACACATGCAAAACGAAGTTTTTTCAGCTCGATAAAGAGCGCCAAAAGTTGAACCAAGGGAGGTCTAGTATGGCGTTACTATATCTTATTTACTGTAACTCGGAGAGGCATCAGGACCTGTATACCCCTAACGGCGTGCTGTAAGTGAGCATCAATTTGAGTGAAGTATCAGTGTTTGAATGCTTTATATAACATTTAAAATAAAGGAAGAAACACCTTTCGTGGTTTGTTATGGTAGTGGTTGAACTGATGTCCTTTAGCAGTTGTTATATTCCCGGGATACAGTTATACGCTTGCAGTTGTTAATATGTAGTTCCTTGATACTTCAAAGCTTGACTCTACTTGGGGACAACGTTCCTGGGCAATGAATCCAAAGCAGTGGTTAATCCTGCGGTCGTGCATCTTGAAAACCGATTAGAGCTGTGCTGGAGCAGTCTTCGCTCCTTGGGAATCTCCAAAAAAGGTATCCCCGAGTATTGTTTTCTTTAAGTGCTCTTGCATACTATTGAAGAGTGAAATAGGCTCCTAAGATTGTATTATTAACAAATTTTCATATATAATGTCTGAAGCCGAAAATAATTTTTCGCTTGTTTTAGATGGGTGCTGTTTCTATATGGCCTTGTATATTCCAGTTGTTTGAGAGATTATTTTATCCTCATATACAACTGATCTTTATCACCTCTTTATATACTAGTTTTATACTCATTCTCTTTGATAGTTTGCTTTTTTATATTCCGGGGGTGTTTTCCGAATGCATCTTCTGTAAACCCACGCACAGCTACAATGCCTCACGGCGATGCAGGTTACTTTGTAAACAATAATAATAATAATAATAATAATAATAATCTTTATTCAGCATTTGAAGTGGAAACAAAATACAAAAACGGGTCTGTCGAAGCCAATAGGAGGCTTGAAAGACAGGACCCGGCAGTCAAGCGACGAAATACAAAGAAAGAAACAAAAAGGGCCAATTACAATTATCCTGCCAATTACAATTATGTGTTTTAAACCACGAGAAATTTCACTTTGAATGCGATGAATAAATCACATCAATCATTTGTCGTGAATTTGTTAGGGTTAGAAACCTGACCTGTGCAATTAAATACGTATGTGAGTGCACTCCCTATATTGATTGCTTTAATGATGAGCCTCATCTTTTTAATCCCACATTACGTGTGTTTCTCAATAAGAACCGACCTGACATAACAAAGAAAGGAAGAGAAAAAAATCTAAACAAAAGCTCAAACATATTTTTTCTAAGAGTCGTACCACCTACTCGTATTAATCCATTCCACTACTCTCCTTTAAAACTGTTCCCCACTAAAACTGGCTTAAAATGAACCAAAAGGATGCAGCAAGAAATGTGTACACAAGCTTAGGCTGGAAAACATTTAGGAGTAAAATATAAAAACCAAAGATCTTGCTAGTAAAAAAAAACATACACAGGCTCTTTAAGCAACTCAGAATAAAAATTTATTTCGATTTTAAAGAAATGGCAAAGCAGCTTAAAAACTCTTCGCTATGACGTTTAACGAGCCCCGACACCATCGACAGTATTAGTAGAAAAAGAATTGTGCAATGCAATCAAAAGCTAGAGTCACAAAAACAAATTATTACACCAATAAAACTAAGAACAATATTTGACTGATAAGCACGAAAACCACGTCCTATGTGGAAATGTAAAAAAAGCGCAACAGCTTAACAGAAAGTAATTAGCGGCTTATATATCTCTATGCAGCTGCTGCAAAATTTGCCTACTAAAGGAGTTAATAAAAAAAAACATTAAAACTGCTTTTTAGCCCTCATAAATATGCTAAGCATCGCGCCAGGCTGAAACTCCCTGAGAATGTTTTGCTGCCCATGATAATAAAATGCGAATGTTCAAGCCGATGATTTTAGCTGAATCAAATGATATTATATTGTGACGAATGACAAATGATAAGTTGAAGAATAACTAAAAGAAACTAGGCCTTTAATGGGGCGAACTTGTGCCCTAACAAAATAGTAGTAGTTTAGCGTCGCAGTATTAGTAGGGACATTAAAGGGATGCTGAACCGATATCTGAAGTTGCTGAAATAAGCCCCGGACAAGCTTCCCGGGACCGCACTATACCTAAAAATGCTATTCATGTAAAGGGATGGAGATCGGATTATTATATTTCTTGGAATGAAAGACCGCCGATTGAGCCAGAAGCGCCAGAAGCCTCCGACGCGCGCGAGGCCCTCTGGGATTGCTCGCAACGGAACTGACGACAACAAACCGCAACGGAACTGACGTCAAGAAGTCGAGCTGCCGACGCGCCACAGCGTGGAAGAAAGTTGCGCTTTGAATAATAGTAGACGGATGCCCGTCGCGTTGGAAGTTTGCCAACTAATCCAGCCAAGCTAGCTGCGCACTACCTGCCAGCCACCCACCCGGCCACCCCCAGTCCACTTCTGCACCTGCGTCGTAGCGACGGCGGTGGCTTTGGTCTCTAAGTTTTTCGGAGTTCGACGATTTCTTTACTTTGGCCATGACGACGTCTGACAGCAGCGGCAGCGGCGTGCCGTCGGACGAAGAAAACGAAGAACCGCTAAGGAAGAGGCCGAAAGTGGTGCCCTATGCCTGTGACCCGTCGGCGTCGTCCGACGACAGCGACGTAGCAGCCCCCGAAGGCGTACAGGGTACCGCGCGACGACGGACGGCGGCTACACAACACACTCTGGTAAGGATGCGCGTGTTTTCAGAGTTGCGCGAACTTCGGTCGTAAGAAATAAGATACAGGCGAACTGGTGGCCTCGCTACTCGTGGAAAATAAGACATTGGACTTCATGTGCGCTTTGCTGAAGGTGGAGACATCTGGCCATTTTATACCACAAGTTTATTTTTCTTTTTTTGTTCAGAAGCGCGTGAAAGAGTGTCCCTGCAAGCGTTTGTGGCGCTGACTGTGCTATGGCGACATTTTGTTTTCGTCGATTTCTTTGTATTTTACTCGTGAGCGCGTGCTGTCGGCATTGGGTACTACAAAGGGTGTATGCGTCGGACGTACAGTCAGTCGGCCGCAAAAGTGTACCCGCAACGCGGAGTTCTAAAGGTACGGCGGACGTACCCAATCAATTTTCTTAGCGCGATATTTGAGATTCACATTCGGGGCACCACACGAAATGTGAGAATTAAATGCCTATCATTGCCATGTGAGCACCGATGCCCCGCCGTGTTTTCCGCGTTTTAGTCGGTACTCGCTCCCCGAACATCTCCAAACTGCTCAGCGCTCAGCTATAGCTGCTCCGAGGGCGAACCTTCGTCGCTTATGTGCCTTCGCGCGTCGTCTCCTCGGCGCTCAAAATTTCGTCCGTACTACGTGGTTCGTGGAGACCACGTAAAGTTGGTCGCGATAAAGATATGAAAAGGACCGACGGCGTCTAATGTGGCCGCCTGCCGGTTCGCTGCGATAGATCGACAGTCGTACACAAAACTGTACCAGTGTTGTTTCGGAGCAGCTTCCATTTCACAAAACGCAGCAAATTTCTCCCGATCTTTCATGTTCTTGACAGACTCCACGCGTTGCGACACACAAGACAGGCCAGTGGCGTCGGAAGTGTGGAAGGTGGAGGCAGTGGAGGGGCGACGGGCCCCCCCCCCCCCGTCGCCCCTCCACTGCAGGGGGGGGGCTGGCTGGGCTGGCTGAGTTCGACCTCGCCCTCTTCCCCAGCATTGTTTACTCTGTCTGAAAGTTCCGACGCCACTGAGACAGGCGCACGCCGCTTGTAGTGCAATAGCGTAGTGCAATATCGCCTAATGTCTCACACGGCAGCCAGGTCAAGCTGCTGCCGGTTATTCGAACTTCTTCCGTGTTATTTCAGTCTAATAGCTAATGATCTTTAACAGTAAGTTTTAAGCGTGAAAAGACGAACGTGGAGCGATTTTACACTGTCCACGCTAGGACGTCCGCCGTATCTTTAGACTCTGCGCTAGCTGACTCACATCTTTGCACCTACCCAGGTAGCACAAGAATCCGGGAACATCCCGAAGAGCATTCACAACATTCCTGGAACATTGCAAATTTACAGGGGAACATCCTTGGAACGTTCTGAGAACGACAGAACATTACCAGGACATTCAGTCAACATTCAAATATCCTAACTAGGTTCTAAGAACATCCAAAGAACTTCTGCAACATTCTTAAAATGTTGAGAAATAACGCAGGGCCATCCTTTTAATTTCCTCGGAACGTGACATGGGTACTTATCGCTACATTCAGTAAACATTCTTTGCATGTGATAAAGCTCTTACACAGGGTGATATTTTTTTAATCTAAGCAAATTTTTAGAAGGCGCAAGCACGAGCTAGCTGCTTTCCCAGTACACCAGCCTGAGCATTACCTTTAGTATGTACTATTGAAATTTAACTCCTACTTGTCAACTTCTTCCTTTCAAAATTTGCTGTATACATAACAGATTACTCATTCTGAGCTTCAGAACAGATATATATGGAAACAATTTTTTTAAAGTTGTAAACCGCAGATACTAAAAATCTGGTTCATTCAATACTGCCCCTCTACATACGCAGTGAGTTCCTAGTTCATGATAAAGTTCTGAGAACCAGTGCTTTCCCTCTACGTCTTACATCACATTCCTCGGTAGACTCAAATAAGATAAAACTGATCCCTTATGCTGACTTTCTAAAAACTACCGAACCTGAGATATCCGTAAAGTTGGCTTCACCTGCGAACATTCTAGGAATGTTCGCAAGCGAACGTTCCAAGTATGTTGCGCGTACAAATTTCAAAAAGGTAACGTTCTGAGAACATTGTGCATACGAATGTTCGCCAACGAACGTTCCTAAAATGTTGGGCAGCTCACTTTGAGGGGACCTTCGCATACAAACATTCCTTGGACGTTCCAAAGGGAGTTTTAATGTTCCTTCAACATTCAGAATATCCAGCGAATGTTCGCACAACATTGGGTGCTACTTGGGTACTGGTGAGGTGTTGCCAGACCTATTAGAAGTCTGCTCAAGGCACCAGCTAGTTGTATTTGTAAAGAGAGCATTCTGGATGTGGATACCAGCTGGGAGTCAGTTCAGTAACTAGAAATAATTTGAACAATACAATCAGACTACCAAAGCAAGGAAGAGACAACCCTTTTCTATGCTCCACCAAATCGCACACAGTACTAGAGATGTGCTAATTCCTTTACCTGCAATTTGAACCTATAGTCGGTGACAGGTCAAGAAGGAAGTGGAAGCTCCTCCCACCTCTTTCCACTGTATTAGAGCGGACGCGGGAGAAGAGACGACCTTCTCTTCACCAGTAGCTCTGCTGAAGTGGAAAAGGCTGGGAGGAGCTTCCACTTCCTTCTTGACCTGTCACCAACTATAGTGTATAGAGATGTGCACAAATGTAATGTGTGTCCAATTTCTTCAAACAGGTGCTGCTGCAATTCGCATTGTGCAAGTATGCCCACCACCACAGAGAGCGTCTGTTGCAAAGAGCAGGCCAAAGTCAAAGAAAAGGCTGGGAGCCTGCCCTGTATCACGAAGCACCACCTTTTCCACCTCTACTGCCTGAATAGGGACATACTTGACTTGGAGTATGTCAAGCTGAGGGTCTCCCGCCCTCTCAGCTTGAGGAACCGACAACACATAAATGCGTACGTGCTTTGAAACAATATATTTTAATTTATAAATTAGTTGCTTTTCAAAGTAAAACAAGGAATCCAAAATCCTGCTCCCTCGCGAGTTTTCTTTCTCCAACTCTCCAGCCGACGCTTTTTTTTCTCAATTATGTTCACACTGTTCCCCATCACTGCCGGACCAGCCGCACCCCTACCGACTGTATGACTGGCTCCTATGTCTCCCTCTGGCGTTTAGACAATGAAACATAGAGCCTGTTCGAGGGTCACTCAACTTGGTTGCTGCAGCCGCAGCATCTTGCACAAAAGCACCAGGTGCTCCACTGTCTCCTCCTCTTCTCCACTAATGGCACACATCATGTTCGCTTTGTCTTTCCCACATTTCACCTGCCACCACTTCATTTTTAACGTTCCAGAGCGAGTCTCAAATAGCAGGCAGTTTCCCAGTGTGTTGTCGAAGAAATGCTCCTTGCAGATCTCCTTGTGGCTGATGTAAGCCTTTAGTGCCGGCTTGTCAGCTGCCCTCCTTTTCCACATCCGGGTCTCCGCAGCACTGACCTATTCACGCAGCTCCCTCGATCCACACTTTTCTCTTCAAGCCTGTTGATCGACGGCAGTGGACGCCTCGTTTGTTGAGTTGTCGCTCCAGTGTAGATCAGACACCTCTGCATCTGACGCACTGACTGCTCCTCTCCGAGGCTTTGCCTCGGCCCCGTTCAGTGTCGTCCCATGAGCTCCGAAGGCCAGCCTTCCCACCTAGCGCTGCCACCTCTCCAAGAACTCCTGCGTGCCGGCTGATGGTGACGCCACCGCGTTCGCGAATGTCAAGCCTGGCACCGTCACCACCTTTCACACAACGCACGTTGCCTCCATTCTATTAAGTGACCAGAGTGTCCTGGCCTTGAGCATGCATCGACCTCTCAGTGCCTTCCCACACACCCCATGTTCATACTCCGCTAGATAGTCTCTGTGATAGCCTCGTGCGCTTGCTCCACCGCCGCATCCGTCCTTTAAAGGAATTCAATGCTGTCTGGGATACCCACCTTCTGAACGAGTATCTTTGCAAATCGCCCAACATTTCCATCCCCTACCCTATGACTGCTCTCAAAACTCCCTTTGGCAGCCTCACAATTGATGTTGACTTCTTCATTCCGGGCTTGGTGGTACCGCAATCTCTGTTCAGTTCTTCCCACCTGCTGCTCCTCTTCTCCATCCTTTTCAGCTTCTTTCTACTGTCACGTCCCCGTGTCGAAAATAGTCCCTGCCCCATTATCTTGTCGCTGCACCTCCCGAGATGGTTCTTGGCCGGCTGCCTTTGGATCCACGCTCTCCCCATTCGCCTGCACCTCCATGGATTGCTCTTGGCCAGCTGCCTTTGGATCCACACTGTCCCACTTCGACTCAGGCATGGTGTGTACATCCTAACGAAATTACAGCTTGTGACATCTCGCTTCTGCTTGTTCAACTGACGCTCTGTTATTTCATCTTTGCAGCAAGTACAGATATACTGCCTACTGCCAGTTCGTGTGGTGGATATACGGGAAGCTGGGAAGAGAGAACAGGGTCCCTCTGCCCAGCTGTGTTGTGACAAGAGTGCGACAAGAATTCCCTGCCCCGAAGCCCTCCGACTACAGAGGCTTTAAGTACTCATGTTAAGAAGGCTGCCACATTCAATGAAAGCTATCGTGCATCT
>JAZHYW010024832.1:0-42755 GCA_037355805.1 Ixodes ricinus | reverse complement strand
GGCGTTGTGGTAGCTTTTGAATGCTTACGAGAAGAGGACACTGAGACAGCCTGTATCTCAGAGAGTTTCCAACACTCCTATCGGAGTCACGTGGTTTATGGTTCGCTTTTGCGATTACGACCTGCGATGAGGTACCGAAATCGTGTGATCGCCGGCAAAACGTCTGCGCCTTTCCGCCTGTTTTCCTCCTGGCCGCGTGAAAACGCAGCACATGCGCACTTGCGACCGATCCCCGCCGGAGGCGTCCGACATTACATTGCAAACGCTTTAATTGATTTCAGAAGGATCCTCTCTTTAGTCTAGGCTCTCTAGAGAACACACTGGCACACTGGCGCCGCCTATCAGCTATCCCCGGAACTGCGTACAATTAGGCTTACTGTTCTACAGTGCCTGCGAGATAAAATAAACTCGCTATCTTCGAGAAATGGACCTCTAGATTGTCAAAGTAATGTGAAGTCAACAGGAAAATGATGCGTAAAAAACGGAAACAATAAGAGCAGATTCGAAGCTACCCGACAGATGGCGCCAGTCGTAAGTCATCATAAGTAGTCATAAGCAATTGCAACGAGCCGTGTCAGATGACTGCAGTCGAGCGACACTTTTGCTTATTTTATTTCAATGTAAATAAAACGTTTCAACACCAACGGTTGCTACGCGCTCGGTCACGCTGAAACACAAATGTCCGAAACAAACTTAAACGTCTTTTTTTTTTTTTTTGCAACCCTTTCGTGAAAGTTATTTGTGGAATCTAACGCCCAGGTGCTGGACTGAGGGAGCGTGCGCGAGGACGGCTCTCCGAAGACGCGTACCCTCAGAGAACCTTCATAGTGGCAAGGGGAACCGGCAAACTGAGCGTGAAACTCGATGACGTTTCAAAGGTAGAGTAAATAAGAATGATCGATCACCTGATGCTCACGCGTGATAAAAGTACGAGAATTTTGTAGCCCTTCGCACCGACAGCCGTTCCAGTTTGCGATTAGAAAATCGAAACAACATGCGTAATTGTTGATTGCATGCAGTCGGCATACGCAGTTCATTTAACTGTTCTTAAATGTATAATTTATTTACGTGTCCCGCGAACAGTTAAAAAAAATACCCCGGAATATTACTGCCAGGTTTTTAAAAATACGCCTCTATTTTGAACGCCTGCGTATTGCGAAATTTTGAATTTGTCCCTTGTTTCGATGGCAAATTTGTGAGCATTGACGTAAAAGGGCAAGCAACGAGAATGATGCAAGGTCATCTGTCAAAAGCTGGTTGATTGGAAACGTAGTGATTCAGGTTCGCCGATGTCGACCGGATGCTTTACCGAAGCCTCTCGACGACGACGGCCAATATTCTTATCTTGCGTTCTTTGGCTGACTACTATGCATGAGGTTCGTCACGAACTAAATGTTTATTTAGGCAAGCTACACTCGTAATCTGCATGTATTTAAACACACTGAAGCGCACTAGCCGTACACAACACTTACGTGGCTTTGACCATGGCAATAATGGCCGAATGGCGACTTCTATTCCCGTGATGCCTCGCTTCAAGCCGAGTGAATATGCGCAACCCTATCAGTGGTAACGATTTAGAAAAGTGGCACTTAGCTAGGGTGGCCATAATCATCCAAGTAAAAAACGGGACATACATAAGGGAGGGGGAATGGCGGGGGGGGGGGGCGGTGCAGAGTAAGAAGTTCTACTTTACATAAGCGTGAACACACACATTTTTCTAAGTTTCTTCTTTGAGAACAGAGGTTCCTCTGTTCCCCATTTTTTAAGAATCAGGAAGAAATGTTGCCAACAGAAGCATGTAAAATTCAGCAATATAGAAGTCTCCCGTACACATTTTTATGTTAACAAAGTGTATGAGCAGATGCAACTACAGTATGTTTCATAGTGTGTTTATTTTTAAAACATTGCGTCTGTAACAAGTAAACATTATTTCGCTTTTCTTCCATCCACTTAATACTGATTTCGCAGCTACTATCCAGGTTTCCCCGAAGACAGGACAGGAGGCTTCGTTAGACCAAAAAAGACGGGACTTCGCAAATAAACCTCTAAAACGGGACTGTCCCGGCCTAGACGACGCTCCTTCGACACTTAGTGGACATTTACCAATAGGTGGAATTTGGTGGGTTTAGTTCTGGAGCATTTTGTTTAGTCGTTTGCTTTTAAGTGGGGCGCGGGGTTGAAATATTAGCTGTAAGCAAATATTTCCTATGATTGTTCATAACGCTCGTGAGCCCAGTGATCGAAGGAGCGTCATTGCAATATTCTTTTTTAATTGGCGACATTAGAAATATTTACGCTCTCAAGCCCCTCTTCAGCTGTGTTCAGCCGCATTAAGGCTGCGCTTTGGTAGACGGATTCTACCATTTTAGAAATACTTGACGCCAACAGGCGGAAAAAGCGATTCAGGGATCCTCAGGATGAAATAATGAGCTCGTAGGAAATAGGAAACAAGCGTCTTAGAATCAATGCTCACCAAACACTTTAATTCAGTAATTAAACTGCATTACTAATTACCAGGGTTGGGCAGAAATACTCAAAAATGTATTTGGAAATACAAATACTGGGATACATTAAAATAGTAGCTAAAATACTAATACTAAAACATGTCTGTAAAAATGTATCGCGATACGTATCGGAAATACATTTTAAATAGAGGCAAAAAGTCTTTGGAAATACAAATACAGAAGTACATTTTAGGGAGGGCAGAAATTCAATTACAAAAATACTGATACTGCAATACATTTTTCAAATTTGTTTGAGACGCCAACTGAGATGAAGCTTGAGCCTTGAAGTGGAAGTTTTTGATCCCGAAATTACTTTCCCGTAGGCTTGGCACTTTGCCTTGAAGGTAGTGGTTTCGGACGACAAGAAATCTTCACTAAGCTCAAAAAAAAAAAAAAACGTTTTGTCAAGGATTGTGGTTTTTCCTTGATATCCTGTCTGTCTGACGAAAAAGGCGCAAATACTTCGACCTCTCAATAAATTTTATGTTACCCTAAATCCCATCAAAACGTCACCACGCCCCTGTCAACATTGGTCACATTACGTCACGGTGGAATAAATTGGTATTCTTTACCTGTAGGTGTGGCCTTGAACATGAAACTCTACCACGCTGCTGTATGAAAGGACAATACGCACTTTCGTTGTAGGTTACCTCGTTGAAGATCGTGCAGGCAGTGTCATTTGGAATTTTTAAGAATAATAGACCACCTGAAGCATCCTGGAACACATGTCTTATCTTCTGTTACGGTTGAAAAAACGATACGGTGGCATCCCAGTTATGAAGAGGTCCTTCCTGCTGACCCTCCGCCACCGACGCATGGATTGCAGTCCTCAAGTTTCGCCAAGCATCATCCAAGCAGAGACCTCGTCGATTGCGACCTGATATTCCCGGCACAGGTGCGTGCTCGAGAAACAGCGCGCTCGAAACCAGTCGCAGGTGTACAAAGTCCGGGTCGGCACAGCGAGGCGACGTCTGGCCTTCTTCGTGGGTTTCGGATAACCAGAGCAGCGGGTCACGGTCACATCGGCTGATGACGTACCCTTGAGCCGTGCAATATTATGGACGCAGCCGTAGACGCATTCGAATATGTGTTGAACTTCGCTGCGTGAGTCATGCTACTATTTCAAGTCAACCACCACGAGGCTCGTGCTGCAACGGACTGTGACTCAGCTTTGCCGGCTGGGTGTACTGTGCACGCTAAGGCAAGAGAGACGGTTAGCAGTGGGCATCGGATTCCAGCAAACAATGACTCAAGAAATCTCTACCTAAGGACCTGCGGCAGAAGATGCTCTGACTCCACCCCTGGCACGCCACCTGGTTCGAATCCCCGACTATGCAACACTTCTCAGAAGAGAAAAGATGACGAATAGAAAAATAGTTTGGAAAATTGGAAGGAACCTTGGTCAGCGTAGTAACAATTCCCCAGCATCACCTTGACCCTAATGCCCTCAGAAGAAAAAAAACAAAAAAACAACGTTTGGGCGTGTTTTTTTGTTTTGTTTTTGAGGGGGGGGGAGGAGGGGTATTTGTCAAGAAATGTAACGAAATACATTTCATCCTGATTGTATCGCGATACAAAGAAACATTCCAAACGTATTTCGATACAGGAATACAGATACTGGTGAAAAAAGGTATCGCGATACAGAAATACAGATACGAAATGTATTGCTGAAATGCTATCGCGATACTGCCCAACCCTGCTAATTACTTTGCCGAATACCAATAAAACATAATTAAATAACATTACAACTTACCGCGGCCTAAAATTAATTGATTACAATTATAAATGACCAGACAAGTAATGATATTACTTTCAAATTACGTTTCTCGTATTAGAAACTTTTGTCAAATCTCATCCTGCATTTCTTAAACGGTACATCCTGAGCAGTTAAGGCAACGCGGATATTGTTTGCAGTATCCCAGACCCGCTCCAGTACCTAGCGCTACTAACCCTTTCTGAGCGCTAGAGCACAGAATCCAGCGCCTCTGCTTGCAAAAAGCGGACGCGTTTTCGTCGTTACGCCACCGGCACCTCCACTGAATCCTGTGCTCCAGGTTTTTCCGCTCAGAAAGGGACGTGGCACGAAATTCGATCACATTTTGAGTTGGGAAATAGAGGTCAGCACGAGCACAATTTTTCGATTCCTGGGATCCTAACATCCAGTAGAATGAGTTATCACCAAGAACAAACGATCTCAGAAACGTCTTTAGTGCACCTTTAAGGACGCTCTGGTTAATACTAGAGTTGGAGTTCGAGGGTTAGGTTCCAAGCTCTGAACTTTGACAAATCCAAAGCTAATGGAAATTGTGAATACCACAGTCACAGCATAGAAGCAGATGGAGAGTTTTCGCTCATACTGTTCACTACCGCAAATTGAACTTCAAATACCCTTCCTCCCAGACACGGGAGGAAACGTTCTCACCTGCATTGGCCCCAGTGACGATGACAGTCTTGCCGGACATGTCCCTCGTGGAGGTGCATCGTCCGACCGTAGCCAGTACGTAGACCTTCAGTAGGAACAATGCGATGCCTGCGGCTGGCACAAGGCACGCCAGAAGCCACAGGCCCCAGCCGCTGTTCCAGGAGACCAGGTTTCCGGGATCGACCAGATCCTCCGAGCGCGTCATCGCTGCAGAGCGACTCTTTCCGAGAGCGAGGCGGTCGCCGGAAAGGGAACGCGATGACCGCCGTGGCCCCTCTACGACAGGAGGTCACGCCGAAGACCCGGACCGACGGCGTAACTCGTCCCGCTCTCTCGGCTGATCCAAGGTAATCCTGTGACGACTTCGTGCTCAGTGCCGTGCGTCGTCGTCGTTTGATGTTTTTCGCTTACGGAAGGCAACCTTCAACGGCTGCCCTCAATCGGTTTTCGCTGTTTGTTTTTACTGCTTAGACAATAATTTTATACGGTATGCGTGTCTTCGATTGACTTTCTCAACACGCCGCCTCTCTCGTAGTTCACGTGGGCCTGAGCAAGACCATCTTGACTGACTCAAGGCCCCATCCACTGACTCCGTGACGTCACGCTATTTGTCCCGTCTGCGGCTGGCCCGGTGCAACCTTCCTCGCGCTGTTAAATATTTACTTTTAATTTTATTTCGTATTACTGCATTATTTTGGATTCTTCATTTCTTTGACAGCGGTGGGCCGACGTTTGTTTATCACGTTTTTTCCTCTGGAGTATCGAAAACTGACTTCTACACGTTACCTTTTTTTTTTTTTTTGCTGAGTATTTTTTTTTTGAGTTTTTAGTTTAACGCTAATTTACAAGCATGGACCAAGAAAACTTTTATAAAACTATCGCTCCATTTCCCTTAGTTGCGTATGTCGCAAGGTTTTAGAACACATCGTGTATAGTAATGTAACTTGTAACACATCTAGATACTAACTTCTTTTCTCCAGCTCAGCATGGTTTTCGAAAGGGCCTTTCGTGCGTGACTCAGCTTGTTGAACTTTACCATGATCTTGTTACAACAGCTGAGAGTGGAAGTGAAACGCATGCTATTTTCCTTGACTTCCGGAAGGCTTTTGATTCAGTGTCCCACCCTTGTTGTTGTATAAACTGCGCTCTTTGGGCCTTGATAACAGCGTCTACCGATGGATAGAAAACTATATTTTTGAAAGAAAGCAATGCGTAGTCATTAACGGTGCAAAATCTGAATTTGTTGCTGTGACATCTGAGCGTTCCGCAGGGGTCAGTCTTGGGGCCTCTTTCAATCCTTGTTTTTATAAATGGCATAGCTGTAGGTATTGACTCGGCTTTGGGGCTGTTCGCGGATGATTGCGTTTTATATCGTAGAGTAGAACATTTACGTGATTCTGCTCATTTACAATCTGATTTAGATCAAATATGCAGTTGGTGTCGGACGTGGGAATTAAGTCTCAATGCTGACAAGTGTGTCCAAGTCACTTTCGGGAAAAAACGCGACAGCATCTTATCGTGTTATTCTATTAATTATCGACATTTACATAGAAACATACATGTGAAGTGTCTTGGAATCATTTTATGAAGCGATCTTTCTTTTAATGCTCACGTAACACAATCTGTACAAAAGGCTGGTAGAATGTTAAATTTTATTAACAGAAATCTGTGCAGTGCTCCCAAAGAGCTAAGAGAAACTGCTTTCTGCTGCTTGGTAAGACCGATGCTTGAATATGCGTGTGTTCTGTGGGACCCGCACCAAGCGTACCTTGCCATTAAAATAGAAAAAAATTCAAAACCGTGCTGCAAGGTTTGTACCGGGAAAGTACAATTGAACATCCAGTGTGACAGAAATTAAACGTGAGATCGATGGGGAACTATTGGATTTAAGGAGAAAGAAATACCGTCTAAAGTTTTTATTTTCTATGTTTAGTAACTTAACTAGAATTGATAAGTATAAATATCTTGAATTACCAAACTATATTTCAACCAGAATAGATCATTGTAACAAGATCAAAGAAATATTTTGCCGAACTGATTATAAAAAATACACATTTTTTCCTCGTGCAATACCGGACTGGAATTCATTAACTGCATCAGCATTGACTAAACATGATGTAGGATATTTTTTTCAGTATCCTAAGTTTTTTAACATTCAAGAGTTTGTGTGTGTTTTTTTATTTAACAGTATTTATTGTATTTTTGCCATTGTATTTATGTTCGTGTGTATGCTCCGTTTTATTTCGTGTTTCCCCGCTATAATGCTTCGGCGCTGCAGGGCGCTGCAGGTTGTTTTTGGTAAATAAATAAATAAGAAATATGGATCGCATCCTTGTTTAAGGACAGGAGCGACTAAACAATGAACCTATGGCCCGTTGTTGCTGGCTCTGGTGAATGCTCTGACGATCCTACTATTGCGCCTTCCTTGTAATCGAAGCACGGCTTGATGTGAATTTCATCAATCATCAACGTCACTGTCTTCTCATGAGGCTTCATTGATTTCACTCGTTCTCGTTTCTAGAACGCAACGTTTATGGATGAGGCAAAATCATCCCTGATGTAGCTCTTGCAAAGTGATATGCATGGGGAGAAATTGAGTGGAGAATGCTGGCAAAAACCAAATATTCGGCACTGTACACTCGCTTGTTTGTCAACAGGAGCTCCATTTTCTCACGCAGCAGTTTAAACAAAGCACACCCTTCTTTCCATGCGCCACCGTCTTCAATCATTTCTGCAAGACGAGTACAATGAAATCAGTATCCCAATTAACGCGAAAGCAACGTTCGTTAGATTTTGAAAGTAACGGCAACGGGTGTTTGTTATATTGCCTGACGTAACGAATGTAAGTATAACGCGTTTATTTTTGACGAACTAACGAGTAACTCTATTTCATCACTCATTTTCAGTAACGGGCACAACACCGCAACAAATAAAGCGAACGCAAAACGAGGTCATCACACACTCCGTTTTGGATTTCTTCTGCCTTCTTTGTGTTCTTTTTTTTTCGGAGATAACAAAACGTTAAACCAACGTAAACTTCGCCTTCTATTCATGAATAATCTCACGCGCCGTACCATGAAACTTAACGATCCGTCAAGCAGGCGGTGAGGGCTCCATAATTTTTCCCGAAAAGGTCTATCGAGTGATACCGTATTCCAAGTAGAGAGTTGTACGGAACAGTTTTGCACCCCCGACCGGTAGGAATAGGATCACCAAGTGACGTGTTCACAAACGTGTACTCGGTTCGACCATAAAAATGCAGTTCCGCTCGGCAAAACAGGAGGAAGGGGCTGGAAATATGATCCAAATAAAACCGGCGTTGAGTACAGTTATGAGCGACGCGCAAAGTATTGGAAGAGAAACATCGTAAAAAGCAAGAGTAAAAAAAAAAGAAGCCTAAGCATGCATTGGTGAAACAGGTTTATATATATCCTAAACCAGTGGTTCTCAAATGTCCGCGAAGGCATTCTAGGGTCCGCGAAACCCTGCCACATCAGTCAAGCCCGGCAATAAAAGTTGTCTTTTTGCAGATCAAGAAGGAATGTTTTCGTTTCCGGGCGAGTTCTCTCGTGTGTATGTCAATAAGAGAAGTTTAGTTCACATTAGCCCTTAGTTGAATTCATTTATTATATCATTATTATATTTAACCTATACCTTACCCCTCCCCTCACCACAAATGGGGTCCTCCATCATCTCCGCCAATCCACAAGGAGTCCGCGAAACATCGATGGTTGAGAACCACTGTCCTAAACGACCGGAAATAACGTCTGCATATAGTTCCTGAGTCGTCTGGGTAATCGCGTTCTGGAGGCGATGTGCGCGTAATATTAGGTTCGAGTCCTCCAAAGGGCCTGTCTTCTTTTTTTTTGCTTTCTTTTGCGTTTTTTTTTAATTGTAACACAAAATCCTATAATTCATACAGTAATTCATCTTCGGAGGCTTTTATATTTATATTTTATATCTCCTTAGTGCTTGCAGTAGCGCTTCGGGGAGAACACTTTCCAACCTAGTTTTCGTTGCAATCCTATGTCTAGCTCCCTCACCACTAAAACTCTGACAACGTCACAGGAAAGTACTAAGACGCGTTTTGAATAAGGCGAACATCAGCGTTTCCAAGCTAGGCCTCTGCTCCATGTCCAGACCATACCGTACTGAGTGTCGTAGCTTGTGACGATCGGTTCCGGGCGCTGCGACTGATCGTATGGGGCCGTACTGTAGATCACATATGGCATGTCTCACCGAGTCGCAACTGCATGCACAGAAGAAATACAAAGAATAGAATGAAAGCTTTCGAAGGTGAACAAAATTTTAAGCTATAAAGCACTAAAAAAAGTGCCCCTGGGCGGATCCGATACTGAAACTGCGAATACGTTGCCTCCACTAGTCGATTGCTCAGACCGCCCGGCAACTATGCAGACGTTATTTCCCGTTGTTTAGGAGGTATATAAACTTTTTCGCCCATGTAGGACTAGGAAAAAGTTTTTTTTTGTATGTGCAAATTTTTATTTATTGCCATCTTTCTCGGCCAAAACTTTACGCGTCGCTCTTGAAGTACGCAATGACGGTCAATTTCGGTCATTTTTTTCAGTCTCTCCGCACTGTTTTGGCGGGCGAAATTACACTTTTGTTTTCGTACCGAGGAGGTGTTTTCGCAGACGTCGTTTGCAAATCGTATCGATCGTATCCGTACTGATCGGTTATGCAGAAAGTTCCTTACTATTCTCTACTAAGTAAGTAAGGAGTTTATCACAGTGTAATTTTTTCTGTAGTCGATTTGAGGGGGCAAATAGTAGCTTACAGTGTACATTACTAGCGTTCGCAAATTATGCCTACGCAAGCCGATCGGGAACTTGTTAAAATTAGCGCAAAGACAAGGGAGGAAGAACGTAGAGACAGGGTAGAGCGCTTTTAAGTAACGAATGGAAGAAGGACATTGAACGATCTTTCAAAACAAAACGAAAAAATACGGGAGTATCGGCTAGAACGCTGACCACCGTAGCCCATGAGAGTGTTTTTTTATGGATAGTAAGTATAAGTTCCTAAAAATATAAGGCTTCAGCGGTTGCCTTCAGCTGAGTCCTTTGCGCATAAGTCACAATGTGAACGCAAAGTGTGCGCTTCGAATTCGCAGAGTGTCGTATATGCAGAGCGTATGATTTTAATTCTAACGTGTCGTGATGTTGCAAATTCTGGCTATTTTTTTTAAAGCCGAAACATGCATTTTTTTTATTCAGGCTGCAGGCGAGAGAGAGGAGTTACCACGTTAAAACCGATAATAAGAATAAGATCATTGTCCGCGTTTTGGCACCGTTGACCTTGCGCCTATTGAATGAGTGTAATTTTAGCTCACCCCAGCACTTCCCATGTGTTTAGAGTCTCTTTAATATTGGCTAATTTAGTGGTTTTAGATGCCTCTAACCAAGTTTTTAATTAGAACCGTATGTTTATTTTCACTACTTAAAAACTAATTAACGCAATATAGTTAATTATTCGACTAATCTTGACAACTGGCCCATATGTAATGTACCCCTGATGGTATAACTTATCTCCCTGTCCGCATTAGTGTGCATTTCATGGGTATTGATTATTGGATCTGTTAGGATTATAATGATACATGCTGTAAATACGACACTCTCCAAAACCGAAGCGAACACTTTGCGTTCACACCGTGACTTATGTGCAAAGGACCTAGCTGAAGGCTGAGTCCTTTGCACATGAGTCCTTTCCCCATAAGGCTTGGTAGACCGAGCAGGCACTCTGCTCGGTCTACCAAGTACGCACAACTTCGGTGCGAGTTTGATTTGTTATAAACCTAATAACAATTAAATCGCAAAAACAAAACAAAAAAACATCCGTACAGCGTAAAGTCGACCTCCGAGCGTGAGCTCTGGTTGACGGGAATTCGTGGAAGGCGACTCCCTTCGAGGTTAACGTGCCTTATTCGCGCAGCGGAGTGCAAAAATAGACAGTTACAGTTAACTGCAATTGTACTAGTAATTTATTTGCATAAAGGCAGGTGCGCTCGCGGTCCTTGGTCCTGCGTACAACCGGATACCAGCTCAACCCCCCCCCCCCCCGCCCGAGCACACACAAACACGCATACACACCCCAACCCCGGTCGCAGCTTGCGGAAGTGAGGACAGAATAACTAAATGACGGAGGCAGAGTATCGCCTTCCTTATCCTTTCGCAGCCAACTCCTCATTGGCGTAAAAAGAATCACATGCGCCAAATAAGCCCGAAGTGGTTCTTGGGAAATGGACCTGCGGAGCATAGGGTTTGGGATGGGACATAAGTTTCGCTCTGCGTTGACGAAATGTAGGTCTTGCTCTGAGGTATGACGAGCAGGAAGCCTTTTGAACCTTCTGACATTGTATGTGCCGCTAAGAGATGTGTGTTTGCGTTATTCTTAGAGCGCGAGTGCAGTTTCAAAGCGGTCGTGAACAGGCAGATGACGCGACGACCACACTGTTGAATGCAGTAGCTTCTCATTTCGGCTTTCCTTATTTCGCCCTTTTACGAAACCATACTCGACGCAGAAAATATAGTCTCAGGTTAACCATGTTGATTTAACCTGAGACTCCGGAAGAAGAGAAACATCAAAACATAAAAGCTACAGAAAAAAGGACAGGACGACATCGTCATGTCCATTTTTTGTTCCTTCTGCGTCTTTATGTTTATTTTCTTCCCCATTCTCAGGTTAAATCACAATGGTCAACCTTGACGCTTCGACCATTGCCATCTTGTCCTTGGCGGCTCACTATAAGTTAACCAGTCAAATCAATCAATCAATCAATCAATCAATCAATCAATCAATCAATCAATCAATCAATCAATCAGTCAATCAATCAATCAATCAATCAATCAATCAATCAATCATCAATCAATCAATCAATCAATCAATCAATTTATTGCATCATCGAGCAGTGATGTAGGCTGCAAAGGCAAAAAGTCAAATTATTTAACTTGACAGGGCCTCAGCAGCCTTACAATTGGCATACGGTAACAAAACAACAGCGACCAGAGATGACAACCAAAACGCTTATATGATCAACACCTTTTGATTGTATATAGCTCTTAAAGGCAGGTTTTTATCCTTAAACTAAAAGAAAGGTAACGCCTAGAGACTGCATTTATAGAGGAAACAGAAATACATAAAACTGATGAATTGACAGCTCCACAAGGATGATTTTATATTTCGTAGTGAAAACAAAGATCTGGAATTACATTAAGATTTATTATTTTAATATTTGACAAATTAATTTTTCAAGTTTATTTAAGACAAACAGAATATCGTGCCATAACATTTGAAACCCTTAGTTCGTGTGATTTAGTCGTATATTCTAGCGCACTCTATCGCTAACGTCATGAGGGTTGCAAGTTGGACTCGTATTCAAAATACAAGAAAAAAATGGTTCATAACATCGAAGAGTGGATCTATATTGCGTGAGGAGAATATACTTATATAGTTCATGAATGGATGTTAAATGCAGTTCTTTAAATAGTAGATATGTGTGTTAAAAGAAACTTTTCATATTATGCGAACAGCTTTTTTTATGAATATGTATTTTGTTGAGGTTTTACAAGGTTGTAGTACTCCACACCAAGCTACAGTAATTGAAGTTGTGTTCAAAGATAGCTTTATATATGCGCAACTTGATACGACAAGGCAGCATATTTTTAAACTTCCACGATTTGAACAAGCATTTTAGAAATCCATTTAGCTATAATAATAATAAAATTATTCCAAGACATCTGGTCAATAAAATAAACTCGAAACGTTTTCACATTTTGAACGCTTCTAATTTTAGAGGGGCCAAGAAAAATATTAAAAGCGAAGCTAACATTTCTGTTCTTGGGTCTAAAAGGGACTGCCTTACTTTTGCTAGTGTTTATTTCTAAACAGTTTACTTCACTCTATGCATATAGTTTCTTTAGTGTAGCGTTTGCTTTATATACGTATTCCTACGTATTCCTGCATATCAGAGCACGAAGAAAAAAATAAACTACAATCATCAGCATAAATAATAAAAGATGGGGCCCTACTGATGTTAACGATATGGTTTTTATACAAGTTCAATACCAGAAGGCCTAAAGTGCTACCTTCTCATACTCCAGCTCTGATTGGTTGAACGGTAGAATTATGGCTATTTATTACACCGCATCGCTAACGAAATTTAAGATATGAATTTAATATACCTAGTGTTTTAAGCCTGCTTCTATCCTCCTTGGTGACCTCATTTTGCCCTTCCTCGAAACCATCTTCCATCATCGGCCATTTTTATCTTTCGCGCATTGACAGCACACTGGCATAGAAGTTCGAGCTTTCATCGTCGTAGGATGGCTTCAAATTCAGCTGTCATATTACAAAACCAGATAAAGAAAGCAGTCTTTGCACTAGAGGTGGATATAAGTATCACAAGAAATGCACTAACGCGAACGGAGCTGTTGCTTGGCGGTGTGCTAAGTATGCTTCATCCTGCTGTCCTGCGTCTGTTCTGACAGAGAAAAGATCATCTGAAAACAGCTCTTCGTAAGTCAACGCTAACGCGGAAGCAGACAGAGACACTTTATTTTTCATTCTTTTACTTGGCTCATCTCAAAATATGTGTAGGACTTTCGGCGCGTCAGTAATGCTATTTGTTTTGTTTCCCTTGTGCCACAGTATCCCGGATAACACATTCACAGGGTAACATTTATAAACATTTGATTTTCCTTACTCAATTTAGGTAATATATTTGTTTCCTCCGATTTCTTTATTTTTCAAGTAAAGAAGTTGAAAACCTTTGCATATTTTACATAACATGCCTAATTATTTGTGTAATTGAAGCCAACCAAAACCAATGATTAAGTGCCAACAAATAATTTTTGTTAACATAGCGCCTGTCCTGTATACTTCTGGTCCTTATCTTCTTTGGGCTATTTTATATGTTTTGCCAAATAATTAACAATCTTTCAAAAAGAAATAGATACCTCGGAGCTTCGCATTTTAATTAGAACTTCAAATATATCGTCTTTTCGAATGTATAGATTCGTAGTCCATGTCCAAATAATATTTTACAGCTTTTATATGATATTTTAGATTATTCTCATGGCTCTAAATACAAAAACTATATAAAAATTCCTTTTCAAGAAAATGGCATTTAAGTTTTCTCGTTGTATTTCAAATGTTTTTTTTGCTAAGATAACATTTTGCTTACAAATATATTGTACTTGTTGAATAGGTAATTGCTTAAGGCTTTATTTGATATATGAACTTTTGCCATAATTATGAATGTTATAAAAGTTATCATCATCTAAACCTGGTAAATTATCATCAAAGGGGCCACGTTCCAGATTTGGTACAAAATAAATAAAAACATATTTTTTGTGTGAACAGCTTGATGTCTTAGCCATATAAAAAGTTTCTTTGTTGCTGCCGAAGTTATCTGGCTCTGGCGAAATTTCCAAATACACGACCTCTGACGATCGCCCAGATCCCAATATCCGCCTTTGGTCCTTTAAAAGTAAAAAAAAATATAGATGCCAAAGAGATTTTTAGTTTTGTCCTTGAGCAAGCGATTCGCCCAGTTTTAATTCACCCAGACATGATCGATTTTTTTCCTGCACGATTTAAAACAAAATCGCAAGCGCTGTGCTTTTACGTTAGCGTTACGTGCTCCACGCTGCCCATGCGCGTGGTCGCCATGCGACAACCCAAGACCGTCGGTTGGGCTCCGCGCACGCTCAGTGTCGAACACGCAACGCTAACGCAAACGGACAGTGCTGGCGTTCGCTCGTATACGCAATACTAAAACTCACTATTATCGTGCATAGGTGCTATTGGACCCCCTCAGCCCCTCTGTCGGCACGCGGAGTAGCGTCGGAGGTAATTCAGTTTCTGGAGGGCGTCTTGAAGTAGGATCTCAAATCTCCCCGAAAGGCCCACAAAATCTCGCTCACGTTTCTGGTCGCGCAACGCCTCGGAAACTCTGGGACGTTTTCCTTGTCCCCTCCCCGGACAGAGTTCCATTGTCCCCGCGAAAATTGCTTGATACGCGCAAAAAGGCAAGCATTCTTGGCTACGTCCTTGTGTGATGACGTGATGCCTTCGCGCCCTTGAATAGAAAATGAAGGCGTCTTTTTGTTCTAACGTCGTACAATGAAGTGTTGCGCCTTTCGGCTGCTCTGGGCGGCGGGTAGCTTGACCTAATCTTGCGTCCCGCCTTAGTGAACGGGAAGCACAAGGAGAAACTGCGTGTCTCTAGAAACGACGGGCATAGGGTCGTGGGTGACGCCGCCAAACAGTCACAAAAGACAGGCCGAAGCAACTCGAATATCGGAAATTTACACCTTCGAGTCTCCAGTCGGTGAGTGTGTCCTTTCAACTGTATGGCATAAAACGTTACATTCGAGACTGTTATCTGGTAGAGCTGGCGGACGAGTCCTTGGTTTGAGCAACTAAACGGGTAAGTGCGTTTTATTGACCACGTGACGTAGGCTAGCCCTTCGGTCACCAGTTGTGTGTACGAAGCTGAGCTTGGGATGTCGGGACGCACAACAAAATAACCATAGGATATTCCGGTAAAACAGGACATTTTTTTAAAGTTTGGTGGTTCAGAAAAGTACGCTCATTGCTTCCATGAACTTCCAAATAGTCGGAGTTTACGTTCTATGAAATAAATGCCTCGTCCAGGTAAGGGACATTCATATAGAAGCTTACAGATCACGACAAGTAATGGGTAGATGCAGAGATAGTTGAATAATTTCAAGAAATTATTTTAATGCTAACCCAATATTTCTCATTAAAAAAATTGAAAAAAAGCCACTGGTTTTCTAGAATTAAGGATTACATCTTAGACTTCCATCGTTTGCACTAACCCTTGCTAGTGTGCTGTTAACTTGATTTTCTTTTTTTGTGCTAGCCCGCATTATCTTATTAATTACTGTTCCTTTCTTTTCTCGCCGCTACCTCGCTCGCCCCTCCCCCCCCCCCACAACAACAACAACAACAAAAAACATCTAAAGGTTGTTTCTAGCGAAATGATACCAAAATTTGTGCGGAGATTATATGAAAAAGCTAGAGCATGCATCAACGTAAATATCGTGTATAATAAAACTATTTTTTATCACGATTGCTTTCTTTTTCCCAGCTTATTAGAAGTACCGAGAACGCGAGATGCAACGTTTTTTTGGGGAGGGCACCCCAAACCATGTTTCACGTCATAATAGCTAGCTTAATCTCTGCGGTGATTAAATTGATAAGTAGTTATGGTAGGTATCTTCATGCTGTCTATATTAAAACATTTTTACCTCTCTTCTTTCTTTCTCAGTTCATTGGAAGTAAAGATAAAAAAGAAGCAAACAACCCTCGTAGGTACTTTTTTGTTATACCTTTCGAAATGAATGTGACGAAGCCAATGCCTTTTTTTTCCGCTCATCATACTGTCAAAACATCAGCAGAAACACTTGCTTTATTGAAAAATGCATTTTGATGATTAAAGGCGCATCTTTTGTGATCAGGCAAACGATCTCTTTCACCGAAGGGGCGAAACCCGGGCCTCTGTAAGGGTACCGGAACAGGCTATTCGTTGTATTGACCCGAAGTTCAAACCCCTTTTCTTGGTCGCAGGCAAAATGTCGGTAAAACTGTTATTGATTCGTGAAACTCAGGAATGGTCATTTTGAATATGCTCTTTGACAGAATTCCACAAAAAATGGTCTTCCAGGCTGGAACCACAGCCGTCCAACCCTCAAGTGTTTACGCTAATGCCTCCTGTGTGGCGCTAGTAGCACAAACTGCGTTACGTTCCGGCTTTTGCTCACGTGCCACAGCTTACAAAGTGCGACATAGTCCCGTGCAGTAACTAGTTAATAGTTTTACTTTAAAATTCGCATGGTTTTACCTAAACAGATATATACCTAAATTTCTGACAACATTAAAGTCTTAACTACCGTTACGAGGAAGAGGGTACTGCAGAAGACATTGAACGTGTCCGTTAACCATACTGGTCAGCTAAAAACGTAACCGTCAAACTGATTTCTTTATGAAAAAGCAAGAATTTGGACGCGGTAAAGCTTAATCAGTTTGCAAGTTAAATCTCCATAGACAGCGTAAGATGGCTGTAGTATGGAATGGCAACGCAAATTCACGCTGTCAATAAAAAAAAAAGATGGCCAGCGTAGTTTGACTGTCAACCTGGGATCTCTTGCGGGCATCACTCAGTATTGAAGCCGATAACTTTGTGTCCTGAAACTTAAGCTTTAAAAAATAATCGTTAAATGTCCACACGCAAAAAAAAAAAAAAGACTTACACTTTTTGTTTACAAACTAGAGTATTCCAGAAGTTTAAGCAACACACGATACATACATTTGATTACGTGACTTATCGGCGCCGAATATAAGAAATCGTTAGTGCGCACTATTCGTATATTTCAGGCGTACCATATCAACAATAGAGACAGAAAGCTTGGAAAGCAGAAACTTCTAATTATGAAACATATACAGAAAACACTGGAGTTCGCAATCACACATGAATATCGTGGAATAGAGCGTTGTTGCGAGGTTCGTTTGAATACTAATGATGTTTAGATGAAAAGAGACAAGGCAAAATTAAATCTCAGCAATTCGCAATAAAAATCGAATCAAGCAAAGAAAAAAATATAGATCAAAATGCAACAATTTTAACACAGAAAGATACTCTGTTCTTTTTTGTTGAATCCACTAAAAGCGACCTTGCTGTCTTCGCCGTTGATGGAACGAAGCTTAGAGGATCACAATCAGATGTCCGGGCCCAGCTCTTCTGATTTGCCTTTTCAACTCCGACGCGAAAGAAGCTTCGGTAGGTGACTCTCTCGGCGATTCTCTGGCTTTTCTCGAAAGAAGGTCTCGCTGCTTCGCGTGCCTTGGGGACTTCGTCCGGAGGGTTCCGTGGTTTTCCGCGACTTGCAGCCCACTCCCGGTTTGGGCCATCTTCTTAAGCGCCCAGGCCTGGCTGTCGGTCACTGATTGCTTCTCGCTAAGTCTCTTCCGCGCTCTGTTTCTTTTTTAACGTTTTTTTAACAGAAACAGTTTTTTCTCTTACTGCGTAGTTTCAGACATCCAGTCACAATCATCAGATATTTATTCTACACTTAAATTCGAGAGGTGCGCAATGATACCCGTATCACAATTTGGCGTGAAGTTGTTTAGGCCCCGAAATAACGTTGCACTCGAGAGCGGCAAAATAAAAACTACAAAAGAAATATATAACTAGGCATAATAATAATAAACAAGCTCTGCAGTGCTTAATGTCGTCGGGTAGATTCAGTACATGGTATTTTATAATGTGTAGAGTTGAATTTCTGACAAAACCGGAAGGTAAAGGAGTGGACAAGGACAGCGTTTTGTAGAATACTCAGCTGTCCATATGAACATGTATGAACCAACTAGCTCAACAAAGACCTGTAACCCATTTCGGTGTAATTGTTGTTCGCACAATCCCCACGAAGTGAGGCGAAATTGACTTGCCACAGCAAGCGGTATCTTGGTGTACGACGCCCATAACAGTCGCCTCATGTCCTCCATCCCTTTCTTCATCAAAAGACACAAAGGCAAGATAGAAAAAAATAACATAAGATAAAACTAAAAATTCTAAACACTTACGAAACTCGTAAGGTGAAACACAGCGACAGCTGAGGTGTGACGTCGGAGCCACTAGGCCTTAGTGACTAAGGCGTCATTTCGGAGCAGATGGACTGAATGAACGGTAAACGTGCAAGCAGGCACCATAGAGAACGCAAAGGCCGTTTCATATTCAACCGAGTAACACACCGGACGAAAATTCAGTAGCGTTTTGTAACCAATGAGGGTGTTTTAAGTAGAGAGCATTTCAGCAGTCTGCGTAAGAGGGAAGCGTGTTTTTCTACGTCACTTCGGTACAAATAGTCAAACGTTTTAAAAGAAAAGCGCCGAATAAGCAGGGAAAAGTAAGTAGACAAGACGAAGTGCACTCTCAAATGAAGGTATATAGAAACAAATACGCACTATTAATACCATATTTATGGCTATTCGTTTACAATACAAAACTTTGTATCAGTCAGGTGCATTAACGGGGCACTAACGCACTTGCATTCCCCTCGCTTTCTGGTAGAGAATACATCGTAAAATTCTAAGGCAGTTTTATCCGCGTATTTTCCCAGAATCGTTGTTTGTCCTAATTCTGGGTCAGATGGGCACCTATCCCAGTGCACTGCCAGACTGCCATGTTATCTTGCTCGCTCGTGATTTTTGGCGGAGTGCCAAAAATGGCCAGCGTCGGTACGCAGGGCGGTTGCGGTGCGAAACCTCGAAGCAACGTTACTAGAACCCTCAGTTGGGAAACTCACCATTGAAACCTGGGCCGCTGGCGTCCACCGAGACCGAGCTAAATACGACAACAGCGCCACTCTTTATCATTTGTCTTTACTGTGGTCACCTTGAGCTTTTAGAAAGCATGTTTTTTGCGTAAAAACCAACAGAAAAAAACTCTTTTGCTAGTAAATTTTATTGGAGTTAAGTACAAAATGAGGGGCGCGTGATGTTGTCCATAAATCTTTAGTTTGCAAGGTTTTGAAGCACAATTAATATTGTTTTTATACAACCATGCCTCAGCGGTGATTTCAAGTAGCGCGTCCTGACCTAGGTGCATCTTAACTTCGGTAGCAATTCGCGGCCCGTCCGCTTGGGCGACAAGGGTGGCACCCCTGAAACCCCTGCCACCATGTCTTTTCTGCGCTAAAATGGCCGGTTAAAGCCAACATAGAAGTCACGTGCAGTTCCTTGAGTGGCCGCTGCGGGAGAAATGGCGGCGTTGTGATCGCCGTTAGCTCGGTTCGCGAGTACGGATCGGCGCCAATTTCTCAAAGCAGTCTCTATGCCAGTTTCCCAACTGAGTGGTTCTAGTAACGTTGCCTCGAAGTGTCCCACCAACAGCTGTCGCTGTAATAAATTATGACGTCGCTCTGCATCCAAGCAGCGTGCATAACCAATCGGATGGCTGATCGGTCGAACAAATCTGGCACTTCTAACCTTTTCGGAATCGTTTGTTTGATTTTACAGCAAAAGAAGATGACAAATTTCCTAGTGCAAATCCTCGGAGTCGCGCTGTCCCTGGCCACCAGCAAGATCGTTCTTCTCGTGGCTGTCGGTCTACTTTGCCTGAAACTCTACCTGGTTCACAGTAAGGGCGTCTGCAGGTCCACACAGACGCTAGAGGGCAAGACGGTCATCGTCACGGGAGGCAACGCGGGTGCGTAAACCGTCCTTTCTTTTTCTTTTTTACATATAACGTGTGTACACTCTCAGAAAAAAGGGTGTATTCTTACAGCCTTTGTCCCATATAATACACCCCAAAACTTCAATTCGACGTACAGCGCCCTATAGTCAAACAGACGGCCCCAAGTCTTACGAGGGGGTTGACAGCCGTGTGGCACAACTTATTAAAATGGCTAATGTACGTGTTAGACTACAAAAAAAAAAATATTAATCGGGGTTTCCATGACCCTATGCAAAAACTCAGTGTTTTCTTTATGTAATTTGTGATACGTACTTTAGCTATTAAAAAAGTTCTATCGCACCGTTATCAAGCCCCTCGTAAAATTTATGGGCGGTCTGTTCGACTATAGGGCGCTGCACGTCGATTTGAAGTTTTGGGGTGTATTATATGGGAAAAAGGGTGTAAGGTGATACCCTTTTTTTAGAGTGTAGAGTTACAGCCACTAATAAAAAAAGAACGGCAGGACGTGCCTTTCGAAAGCCTGACCTTAGCACGCGCTCGGTGCCTTCCGCCGTGCTTTCGCTGCGCGCGCGCGCACTAGGTTCCCGAAACGCCGAAGCCTTTCTCGAATGTAGGAAGCTCGCGCTGGGGGCGGGACGACCGAATCTCCTTCCTGCCGTTTTCTTCTTTTCAGTGAATATATAAATTTTTATATATAAAAAAACAAATATCACCAAGAAAGTGGCACGCAGAACTGTACCGCAAAAACTATCTCACGTTACATTTAGCTAACTTATGCCATAGCCTCCTCTATACTGACAAAACCCGGCAGATCGCCACGAGAAGCAGCCGCCGAACTTGAAACGGTAGAGCGGCAGACAACGGATGAGAAAAGAGCCACGTGACGGGCGCCCCCTGCGGCGAGACGCCGAAGCACACTTCTCCCGACTGATAGAATGTCCACTCGTGCTCCTCGCGTTCCTCGCGCTACCGTTTCTTTTCTCGTCGGGTTTGAAAACCATGTTTCGAGTCTTCGCCGCTGCAAAAGTTGTGCGCTGACGTCCAGGTTCCCCGAGAAATGTCTCTGTGCTACCAGATCCTCGCGCTCCAAATCTGCGACCGGGCACTTTATGGCTCCGTCGTCGAACGGCCAGGTTTTGTGAGTATAGAGGAGGCTATGCTTATGCCCTCCCGGTATATTTATATATTTAACCCGAGCTTGGGAGTCATGCTAGGTTTCGCTCAGTTTAGCGGACTAATGTCTTGCAACTAAAATTAGCGGGAAATCCTGAATTTTGGTATATTGTCAGGCCAATTAAAATTACCCGCTAAACTTAGCGGGTGAAACGCTATACGCAATATTTAGCGGGTAAGTTTAATAATTGTAGTATCACACGCAAATTTAGGTTTAGCCTCTAAATTAAGCGGTATTTAGCAGGACCCGCGAGCTCTGAAGAGCTCATTGGTTTACACAAACGCCCACAGGAGCTCAATAAGCGCCTGATTTTATCACTAGATAGAACTCATAAGGTACACTTATTTTTGTTTTCTTACCGTCAGTGGCGAAACGCAGAGCTTGCCACAGCTTGTAACAGAGCCTGTGACAACTTGTGACAGAGCCTGTGACAGCCTGTGGCAGACAGAGCCTCTGGCAACTTAAATAAACGCTTAAATCAATGACGGTTCGGGCTTCTTAATTGGGGATTCGTTTTTTGGAGATCATAACAGCTGATGCCACACCTTAAATGGGTTTCGGGGCGCTGATAAGATGATCGGGACATGCCACGTTGTCCATTTTTTAAAGGCCGACGACCAGACTCGAGATTCTGCAAGGCAGAAGATTCTCCTCACCAAGGGAGAGGAGGAAACAGGCAACGATGGACAGGGGTAGAAGGTTGGAGAGGATGAAACGAGGGAAAAGTGGAAAGCGCGAACTTGTTGTCGGTCTTTAAGGTGTCAGTGAAAAAAGAAGACTTAAAAGACTCGTGTAACCCTCAGGGATCGGCAAGGAAACGGCCAAAGAGCTGGCGCGGAGGAAAGCGCGAGTCATCCTGGCCTGCCGGAACCTGGAGAAGGCCGACAAGGCGATGCAGGAGATCTTCGAGGAGACGCAGCAGAAGGTGGTCGTCAAGCGCCTCGACCTGGCCTCCCTCAGGTCCGTCCGGGAGTTTGCCGACGATATCCTCAAGACGGAGTCTAGGCTAGACGTCCTGGTCAACAATGCCGGACTCATCAACGGTGAGCTTCACCTTAAAACAATCCACATGTAAAAATTAGGGATCCTTGGGGTCTTCTCGTCCTCACGCAGAATTTTTTTTAGAACAACAACAACAACAATTGCGAGTCAGTATTTGTAATTATTTTTACCATGTGGTCCTTATCGTTTGATGGCCATACACAGCGCCTTGTCCCGCAAAATGGTAGAAGTAATAAAGTATAAAAGTACAGAAAAAAAATGAAAGCCGTTTACAAATTACAATTCCCTGTAACGCCGAATTGGAGCGCAGCTCTTGAGGAGGAGGAGGGAAGGGCATACCCGTCCTTTCTCCTCCTCCCCGCGGGGGTCACGTGACCTCGAGGGGGGTTCACGTGAATTGGGGGTCACATGATCTGGGGGTCACGTGACAAGGGGGTCACGTGACCTTAGGAGGGTCACGTGACAGGGGGTCACTTGACCCCCCCTCCCCGAGGTCTGGGGGGTGAGGGGGTCTGACGTGGGAGGGGTCACATGACCCCCCCCCCCCGAGGTCATGTGACCCCGGGGGGGTGCTCGCGCGGTGCGTTATAAGACATTTCCCATAATGCACCGCGCGGTTACGCCGACGCGCGACGCCGACGCCGCCTCAAGCCGGAAACGGGCGCCTAAGAGCTGCGCTCTAAAATGAAAACAACAAACGAGGTAATATAGTATTTAAAATATAAAAAAGTATCAAATTGAACATTGTTTTTAATTTTTACCATATCGTTTTAAATTGTACAGAAATACTTTTTACTGAAGATGGTATAAGCCTACGCAATAGGTTAAACGTTCAAGGTTAGAAGCAACCTCTTCATGGATATGCATAAAAAGTTTGCTCCGCGCTTGCCACATGTTCTTTCTGTGCGAGCAAAGTGCAGAGAACTAGGAGACGACGTGGAGACCACTGAGGGACGACCTACGCCCTGCCTCCGGACCCTGAGTTTTTGGTCCTTGCTTCTAAGTCTAGAGCGCCACGAAAGGTTCTAACGAATAACATAATAACACGGCGAGGTTCTTTTGCAAAGATTACTCTATCCGTTGGTGAAAATTGAACCAACGAACTTTGTAGTTTGACGTTCTACCCCTGCGTTACCGGAGCGGCTTAGAAAAGTTTTATTTATGCTTCTAAATATCTGTCCTCGTGTGGCCACGAAATATGACACATGGGTAAAAGATGGGTTACAAACGTTCCAATTCTTAACGCGAGGGTTAAAGAGCGGGATAAACAAATTTGCAACTTTCCTTAATACTTCGCATACGACAGACTGACGCAGAACTTGTCGTGTGTTCCAAGTCTCATTCTCTAGCAGATTACCTCAGAGGCCTGAGGGGAAAAACGGGCGCCATAGATCCTAGCAGATCGAAGCAGGTCGACGCAAGCGCATGACGTATTCTGCGTTAAATGAAAACTGGTGAAAACTTCTTTACGAATTTTGTGAATAATTGTTATACATGTGCAACCATCTTGTAACGCCTCTAAATTTTTGAAAATGCCTCCGCCAACTGCGCCATAGTACAAAAAAGAACGAGGAGGAACCTGATTTAAGAGAGGGGGAGGAGGATGGGTTCCGGTGGGCTCTTTGCAGTTTACAATTGTTCTTCGAGATGCAATATCTAATAGGATACATTATGCCTTTATGACGCGTCTAAGACAATACCCAAAATGTCGATTTCGCAGTTATCAATTATTTATCAATTCTATTTCGAAAACGTGCACTTGTTAGGTGTATATTCTGTAGGTTACTCGCACGTATTTGCGTCGAGAATATTTTACATAAATTAATAAAACCAGTAAATATTGCTAGCATTTGTGATGTCTAAACGAATGAGTGCCAATATAGTTCGAAATCTCAAATCCTGCAGCGTATGGTGTTTTAAAGAAATCTTGGTAAGACAAACTTTCGCCTGTGAATGGGCCAGATCGACACCTAGACGTTGGAGTTATGTGCCCCTCGTGTGCTGCAAGGTGGTTAAATAAAACAAAAAGTATTTAGAATGTATCTAATGGTACGCGCTTCCTTTTATAATCAGAAAATTTAATGCGGTTTATATCATTAACTTTTGCTACCGTTAATTACGGGGTAGCAAATTTTAATATTTTAACTAACATATTCGCAGATGGCGATTATACCAGTAAAATAAAGTCATGCTAAAATTTTCAAAAATCTGAATTCGTCGTAATAAAATAAGCGCGACCAGGATATATCTTTTTGCTAATTTCCACAACCATTAAGGAGCATACTACGACTGTAGTTACAGGCGTCACACGTGCTGACGCCTGCAGAATGAAACGTACTAAAGGTAAGTAAACATCTAAAACGAATAGCAAATTACACTTGGGTTCGTCAGCATTTAATCTTTATAATTCACTTTGAATTTTTCATAAAAATACTGCAAGCGCGTGCATCACGTGTCCTAAGATTTCTAACATGCTTGGTGGTGCTTGGGTAATTTTTCGAAAGAAGTATTGTTCGAATATGCTCAAGGTTTGGATGTCCTTTAATTGCTCATGGAATATATAAATATTGTTCGCGTAACATTGAGGATATATCCTCTTTCCAGATACGAGCAAAGTCCAGCTCACTGAGGACGGCTATGAAGTGTGCTTCCAGTCAAACTACCTCGGCCATTTTCTTCTGACCATTCTGCTCTCTGGTAAGGAAAGTGGTTCTAGGGTGAAATTACACTTGAGATGTTTTATGACCTACGAGAAAAAGAAAAAGAATTATATTTTTTTTTATCTGGAAAGTTTAAGATTTGACGTCTGATTTGGTGTGTATGTGTCAGAGGGTTCGCGGGGCATACTTTTGGCGGACAACTCCGACTTTGAGCCGTTATAATGTGGCGGTCAGGGTAAGAAATAATAACAATAAATATAAATCAATGTGAATGTAAACAGTTCTTTGGTTCTTAATATTCCTATAAAGGGAAATCGATGTAGGGTACAATCAGTACTTAGTGCAATAGCGGTCACTGCAAACCGAGAAAGCCTGGCGAAACCAGCCTGCAGCTGATGTTATATAGAGTGGAAATTGAAATGTACCACTGTACTGGAGTTATAGATTTCATACACTTGCCTCTAAAATCTGAGCGGTGCTTTATGACGAAGAGACCCATGCACCCTCTCTGTGTAGACCTCGAGATATTACAGGCTCTGAACAAAAAAGCCACTTGTTTTCGTCTCTTCAACGCAGTATAACGGAATGTTAGGTGTCTGAAAATGTTGCGTAATTTAACATTTTTCTCCAAGTTTAGTTTTTACAGGCGCCAGTATAAATGTTCAATAAAGGTTTTAGCAGAAGTGCGGGGAAAAAAAAGCGGTTGTCAAGGTGCGATAGTAATAAAAAGATTACTACTAAGCGACGCGGTGGAGTACTTAGTTCCAAACTTGTATCCCGTGACGTCCTAATATTTTGCTGTCCGTAGTTTAGGGATCTTCTTGTGAATAAGAAATAATCACGCCTCTCTTACGTGTGCTCACACTTGGTGAAGAACGCTTTCTTTTATTAAGAAAGCTTAATAAAAAAAAAAAGAAGACATAACCGGCTTCCCACATATCGCCGGAACAAAATATCAATCATTTCCGCCGCGATTTACGAACATATTCGAGAATTTTATGTGATTGTACTTTCGTAGAAAATACAGGTGTCGGCAGCTCGCCCTGCTAACTCGAAGTACGCTTTGAAGTAAGCACTCGAAGCGGTATATCATGGTTGAGAAAACGGTTCACTAAAAGTTCCTCATTGCCACGACCGTCCAAATAACATAAAACAAGCATTATGTCAGGTCCACCTTGTGCTTCTAGAGGTGTAGGAAGTTGCGCGCAAACAACGATAACGGTGGACCCTTCGGATATCCGCGAGTCAGTATGCTTTCTCTATCGGCTCTCAGCGCTAGGTTAGTTTTAGTTTCGGAACATTCTTGATTGTGAACTATCGTGGCTGTTCCAGGCATTACCAGTGCCGGGTATAACGCTTGCCACAAAAAAGATTCGTCGTTGGCCGGCATTAAACCCGTTCGAAGCTACACCCGTATTCACCTCAAGAACCAGAGTAAAACAAATTACAGGAAAATGTATTCGTGGATTCTTTGGGAATGCGTTAGCATGACCCGTGGAAATGCCACACGCGTCTCCCTTTGGAAAACGCTAGCAGGCTGACCCCTTGACTTTTTTCTGTCTGGCTTTGTCTTTTGCTTCCTATATTTTTTGCTGCCTCTTTTTGGCCTCGTCACGAGGTCAGTGTTAGCGATTTCTGAAGGGAGACGTCTGTGGCGTTTTCCAAGAGTCATGCTAACGGATTCCCTCAAGAATCCACCGATGGATCACCCTGTAATTGTTTTCACACCTTTTTTGTACTCTGCCCGTCAGAGTACGTCAACGATCTTAAATACGGTCAGCCATCTCACTCGTGAAAAGAACCACATCCATACTACTCGTGGAAGGAACCGCATCCTTCGTTTTAACTACACACACATCACAGCCCAAGCACCGCTATTACGGAGACCCAGAGCGAAGAGCAACCGGGGACAGCAGAGGGGCAACTGAGCACGCCCGCATTCCACCGCGCGCGGCGCAACACCTCCTAGATAACAAAGCCGTAGTAGTGAATGAGATGGCGTCAGCAGAGAAGGCCAACGCTGGGCACAGATTGGACATGACGATTGCGTCAACGTTCGGCTGAAACTTGACTCGAAGCCGATCGCGGACGCAGCACTCGTTTAATCTGTGTCCAGCGTTGGCCTTCCCTGATTAAGCCATCTCATTCAGCACTTCGGCTTTGTTATCCTAGAAGGTGCTGCGCGGCGCCTCCTCCTCCCTGGCTCCGCGCCAGCTGTGCGCGTGTCTTTGCCGGAAACGAAAGGGCTCGTTTTGTCGGAAACCCGGCAGTGTCTGTCAGTTTGTCAGCGCCGGGGAGAAAGGGAGAGGTTGACGCGTACTCACGTCAGCGCTTCGGACCAGTGTGGAGCGTCGCACGGGACAGCTGACAAATGAAAGACACCACCAAGTTTTCGTCAAAATAAACGTTCTAATGCTTACGTATTAAAGAAAAAAAAACACGTCATTGGTTGTAGTAACGTGGCTTCCGGCCATGAGCTTCCGTGCTCGCGTTTCGGTCTCGGTTTCAGGCAGTTTAGTTTTTCGCTTCATTAAAAATGTGCGTGACTCTGTAACAAAATATTGATTGGGTAGTCTCCTGACACCATAATAAATCGCTTGGCAAAAAAGAAAAAATTGGTCGCACCAGTGTTTTTTTTTAAGCGAATTCGTAACTGACAGTACACAGAGAGCTGGGCGAGAATTGAGCCAGCCGAAACCAGTTACCGTGATGGTCTAATCGATGAAGGCGTCGCCCAGGATAGGCGAAGGTTTCGGGTTCGATCCCCGCTCCTGGCCCAATTTTTCGCCAGCACTTTCTCTTTCACTTTTGTGACTTAAATGCAATACATTCAATAATCACTCTCCTCTCCTCTTCGTTCACTAAAACTACAGATGTACTTGCCAATCTTCCCTCACTCCCAATATAGATATATAATTCCCGGACGGCAGTGTCCCCGACTACAAACACGAATTCCATGTGAGCTTGAACTTGCGTTCAATTCGCCAGTCCCAGCCAAATGCGGACACGATTCATAGAGTAATATAGTGTAACGTAAAGAGTGGCCACACCCACTGGCCCAACGGCTGACTTCACTATGAACGCACCCAGCGGCTGTTGTGACGTTAGTCTCGGCTTCCTGTTTAGGCGCTTCCGTTCACTAGATGACTAGAAACATAGATGACTGCTATCTGAATGGGGATAACTAATATTATTGATTCCGTTCCTGCCGTGACTAAGCTATAGTTTTAAATGGGTAGGAATTTTAATACACGCGTAAATTCTAAATTCCAGAGCAGATCATGCACGATATGCAATGTAAAATTAAAACCGCTGCCCTTAACAGAGGAAAGATGGGGCAACCAACAAGATAACTGAGCAATGCACAAACATTTATTGTGACCACAAAAACAACCATAACAAAAATAACTGTTTTTCAGGCGTCCGTAGAAACACGTAGTCAATTTCACCGTAACGGCGAGCAAAGGAGGAGAAACGAAAGCGAGCTTAACACTTCAAACGAACCCGTAATGCACGCACGCCCATAAAGTGAAAGGGTCGTTCGAGACAAGACGTTCGTGTTTGTAGCATCAGCTCGCTCGAATTTATGGGAAACAGAAAAGAGCTTTTCGGCGACGCAGCTGATGGTCAAGAGACGCTCGAAACACTCTCGACGTGGTAGCGATTTAACCGTCTCACCTTCGCCACAAAGAAAGAACGTCGAGAACTCCTCACGATGGCACCAACGTCACGCAGCATCCGCCCCCACCACCTTGGCTGACGTCATAGTGGCTGCCAAGTCGTGCGCCTTGCCAGATCCCAAGTCGCAGTCGTTGTAATATTTGAAAAACGTTCGAAGCTACTCACAGTTTTATAAATATCTAAATTGAAGTAAAACTATTTCTGAAAGGTACGAGTATAAAGTATGGTGTCTCGTCTTTCTCTTCCATCGGATCTTTTATTACAACAGTCATCTCAGACAGAGTTTGCTATCGCCTCCTTACCGCATCTTCCCTCGTCTCGACCATTCTTGTAAACTCCGTCCAATTTCATCGTCAACCGTCACCCACCAAATGTCTACTTTACCATTGGCCATTGACGACTGGAACTCACTGCCTGACGTAAATGTTTCCTTATCTGACACTAAGAAATTTTCTGCAGCCATTAGCTTATTTTTTTCTAACCTATAACTAGATTGCCGCGTGTTTTTGTTGATAAATAGTTGTGTTATTTGTTTGTTTTTGAAGTGTTCACTCCCTTGTATAATGCCCCCTGGGTCCTCAAGGAATAATAAATGATGATGATGATGATGTATAAATAATTAGGCGCCACTGCGCCAGCTGTCAGCGGGTGTTGTGAATCCAAACAGCTGGGCCGCAATAGGGCTTCAGTGGCTGCTCTTTACGTATCACTATATTACTCCATGCACGATCTGTAAACACAAGCGCACCGCTTACCAACGTTACTAGAACCCTCGCTTGGGAAACTGACCGTTGAAACCTGGGCCGCTGGCGTCCACCGAGACCGAGCTAAATACGACAACAGCGCCACTCTTTATCACTTGTCTTTACTGTGGTCCCCTTGAGCTTTCGAAAACATGTTTTTGCGTAAAAAACAACGGAAAGAAAAACTCTTTTTGTAGTAACTTTTATCGGAGTTGAGTACAAAGTGAAGGTCACGTGATGTTTTCTAAATTCTTTAGTTCGCTAGATTTTGCAGCACAATTAATATTGTTTTGATACAACCATGTCTCAGTAGTGATTTCATGTAGCCGTCCCGACCTAAGCGCACCTTTACTACGGTAGTAATTCGCGGCGCGTCCGCTTGGGAGACGGGGTGACACCCGAGACACCCCTTTTACCGTATCTGTTTCGGCACCAAAATGGCCGATTAAACCAAATAGAAGTCACGTGCAGTTCCTCAGTGGCCGCTGCGGGAGAAATGGCGGCGTTGTGATCGCCATTAACTCGGGTCTCGAGTACGGATCGGTGCCACCTTTTAAGAGCAGTCTCTCCGGCACTTTCCCAACTGAGTGGTTCTAGTAACGTTGCCGCTTACGAACATCAGGTGTGAACACTGCGCGTGCGCAGAAACAAGACCCGGGCCTGGAGACGCGCATGCGCAGTGCCGAGAGCAGCGCCACCGCGGACGTCGGAGGGTTGAGGTGGTCGGCCGTCAGTACGCGCCGTAGAAAAGTGACCACTACGGCTTTCTATCTGGTTGTGTTGGTCAGGCCAGAGTTATACTCGGTCATGTACACGTTATCCCCACAAAGAGTAACTAAATACCGTTGTCTCGTTACTCGCTCAAAAAGTAACTAAATACGTTACTCGTTACTGATTTTCAGGCACGCTTACTTTGCCTCAAAAGTAGTTACTTTTCTCTGTTACATTGGTGACGAAATACACAACTGGTTTCGTTTCATGGCCTAATGTTTGCTTTTCAGTAGTCATTGCATTTATGCAGTTAGCTGCCTCTCGAAGTTTTCATCAGTTGTGTTTCCCCGCTTCCTTGAGAATACATCTCCCGCGACGCTGAACAGTCCTTCTCACGCGCTCGAAGGAAACGGCAGTGCTGTGATTTAGAAAGAACTGGTGAATCTCGGAATTCCTCTCTCTCTTTTGTTCTCTCTACTTCTAAAGTTCCAAGTCGACATTGGGTTATGTGCCATCTCGCGTTGCCTACCTCCGGGTTTACACTGGGTCGGTACACGGTTCTAAACAATTCTAATAATGTTCGTTGACTGAACCAGTCAACGAACCGTATTGTGTTCTCTGGGGAAGGACATTTCTGGCTGCTAGAGTTCGACTGACGTAAGTTGACGACTGACGTTCAGATATAAACGTTGCTATACTGCTCAGACTGTTTAGTTGTTTTTCGGGTTGCCCATCTGCCTTTGTCGCAATAGACGGCATACTCAGGTTGGAATTAAAATGAGGTTGTTTAAACGTTGTTGTACATGTTACGCCTCAAAAATAACGACGAAATAACGTTACTCGTTACTCGGCCCTAAAAGTCACTAAGTACTTTACTCGTTCCTTTTATAAAAAAGTAACTATATACGTTACTCGTTACCGACAAAATAACTAGGTAGAAGTAACTCGATTACCACTAACGCGTTGCGTATAGTGGTAACGAGTTTGTACAATCATTGTTCAACGAATCTGCCGCCATTGTACAGTCGGCACTAGAAAGAATCGAGACACGCGGCGCCGCGTTGGCGCGAATACACCGAGAGCAAGAGTGAGCGAGTAGTTTTTACCGTTTAATTTAAGGGGCGCTCAGCAGGCGCTTATCGCTTGCAAATAGTGAATTGTTTTTTGCTAGATTGATACTATCATTTATGATACTGCCCAGTTCGGTATTCTAAGCCACCAACTACGCTACAATATAAAATGAAGAAATATGTATTGATGGTTTCAACAAACAAGCAAAGTAAGACCACTTGGGCACCGGCCTTGCAGTCGATCCTTTCTGCTAACATTTATTAGTGCCGACTGTACGTTCCGCGAACATTAATGTGTCTCGAATTTCTTCACATTAGATTGTTTTATGACAAGTTACATTCTGCTTCGGTTAGTGAAGGCGGTGCTATGAAAGAAAGCTCTTGGTCGTTTGGTGGCTCTCCGACCGGTCCCTTCTTCCGAATGCAGAGCTGCTGAAAAAGAGTGCCCCGAGTCGCGTCATCAACCTGTCGTCTATTCTTCACCACATCGGGAGCACGGCACAACTGCACGACAAAGCCACGGGCAACCACCCCTGGACCCATCCGGTCCTGGTGTACAGCAACACCAAAATGGCCATGCTTGTCTTCAGCAGGGCCCTCGCCGCCAAGCTCAAGCCTCACGGTAAGACATGAGCACGGTGGAATAAGACAGGTGTGCTAAGCAAGGCCAGCTAAAGTGGCTAAAGTTTGCTCGGGCTTGGTGCGCCTCCCGGCAGGGGGCACTATCGATTTAGGAGTTTTCGCGCAAGCGCGGCTTTGAAAACACGTGCACCAATACGAACGATTCTCTTGTGAGCTGTAAACATGAGGCGTGTTTATCGCACGGGCCAGCACAGTCCCGCGATTCATGACCATAAAGCGCAGGATAACTGGTATGGTGGAAGCAGCGCCACCTTGCACTCCTGGGCTACACAAAAGAAAGAAAATCCCAACAAAAATGGGCAGATTGAGCATCTTTCCCACACGGTGCAGGTATTGTTATCAGCCGTAAATAAAAACACAACCTCTTATTTTTTAGTTTTTGTCTGCTAGGTTTTTTTTTCAGAACCCAATTTCCAAAGAATTAATTGGACTTTGCTTTTGTGGCGCTGCTGCCAGCATACCAATGGTACAATGATGACAGAGAACCACAAGGCATGAACCGTACGTGGGACCGCTCTCGGCCACTGGGAGAAGCAAAGAATGACCTCTCCTCCCTTTCTGCCTTACCCTAACGGTTCCTCGAGTGGCTCTCACGGTCTCTTTGGTGCCCAAGTTAAGATGCCCCTAGACACGTTACGCCATCTCGCGGCGTTTGCCAGAAAGGCGAGCGAACCATCGCCACAATTGCACCCTGGCGAGGCGCCGCCGTTCAGACCACTTTTTCTCCTTTCGGCGTGGATGGGACTCGCCCAGCAGTAAAAGAGAGTTTTAGCGAGTCGTTTCGACTCGAACGCTTCGTCCCCGAACACATCGGCGACACCATTGCGCATGCGCGCGCGAGTCGTTGGGGGCTTTGGGAGGCTGTTCTCGTTCGTTTCTCCCACTCCAAACGATGGAGTCAATCAATCAATCAGCGTTTATTTCATCTTGAAACACAAATTGAAGGTGGCGAGAAAAAAGCAGTGTCGTCCACTGCTTGATGGACCTCGCCACCCTTACAAGTCAGCAGTGTAAACGCGGTAAAAATAAAATATTATAAAAAAATGAAAAGTACAGACAAACTGAGAAGTACAGACGAATTATAGAAAAAGCGTTCCTAAGGACAGAAGAAGACATATCACTCAAGTAATCACATAGAGGCGTATTCCAAAACTTAGGCAAGATATACCGTAACATTGAAAAGCCATAGTTCGTTCTACATCTAGGTAAAACAAAGGTGTCTTTTTCCCTGGTTGCATAATGCGCATTCTGAGGCACAGTAGAAACAATACGTGAAAGAAAATTGTCGTTTTTTGCTATTATATTTTTGTAAAAACACGCAAATCTATATTCAAATAAATTAAATACAGGCACTATTTTCAGCTGCAAGTAAGCCTGCCCGGTTGGGGAATTATATAGAGCTTTTGTAATAGCACGTACATTTTCTTTTGCAAGATCAGAAGCTTCTGAATATTGGATGCTGTGGTATTACCCCAGACAAGGAAACAGTAGCTTAAATACGAATAAAAGAAAGCGTAATACAATGAGAGTTTTTTTAGGTAGAACATGCTTATTACGTGAGGTAGTTCCAACAACCTTAGAAAGGGCAAGACAAACATCGTTTATGTGGGCGTCCCATGTCATCGTTGCAGTAAAACTTACACCGAGAGATCTAAACGTTTCTACGTACTCGATGGCGGTATCACTGAAAACTAAGGGCGGTGGGTGCATTACAAGTTTTCCTTTAGGACGAAATAATATACAGCTTTAGTTTTCTCTTTTTTTATTTTCAATGAGTTAACTAATGACCACCGTGCTGATAATGTCAATATTCGGTTAGCAGTGCCAGTTAGTTGTTCAACGTCGGAGAAGGAAAAGAAAAGGCTCGTATCGCCAGCGTAAATAACGTATTTTGCAAGAGTACTAATATTGGAAATGTCATTTATATATATTAAAGGGACACTGGCACCCCCCCCCAGAATTTATTTTTTTATTTTTTGCCATGCGATTTATTATGGTGTCAGAAGACTACGCAATCGATATTTTGCTACAGCGTCAGTTATACTGGGTGATTCAAGGAGACGCCAGGCTCTTTAAATCGACCGCAAAATTCGGTTTCTTAACCTATCGCGCTACGATTTTGTGCAGCGTTGCCCCCAGATGGTGCATTTTTTTTTGTAAAATTTGCAAAGAGCGAACTTACCTGAGGAAAAAGTAAAGAAAGAAAAAGGCTAAGCTCCTATGGAAACGCAGCGACGCCACCGGTCTTCAAACAACACGGCGCCGTTTCGCGCGGGAGACAAGAGATGGCGCAACAAACGCCGCCAACGAACGAGCATACGGCGCCGAGAGCCAGCGTGTTTAGCAGACGATCTTTTCGACTCAAATGCGGCGCGCGTTCCGCAGGCGGCGACAGTCGCAGAAACAAAAACAGGCGACGTAACAACAAGGAACTGCAGTTGCTTGTCTGCTAAAGACGCCGGCTCTCGGCGTCGTATGTTCGTTCGTTGGCGGCAGTTGGCGTCGCGACCGCTTGCGCCATCTCTTGTCTCCCGTGCGAAACGGCGCCGTGTTGTTTGAAGACCGGTGGCGTCGCTGCGTTTCCATAGGAGCTAAGCCTTTTTCTTTCTTTACTTTTTCCTCAGGTAAATTCGCTCTTTGCAAATTTTACAAAAAAAAATGCACCATCTGGGGGCAACGCTGCACAAAATCGTAGCGCGATAGGTTAAGAAACCGAATTTTGCGGTCGAATTAAAGAGCCTGGCGTCTCCTTGAATCACCCAATATTTATAATAAAGTAAAAAAAAAAAACGCAACTGCCCGAAACCGAAACCGAAACTGGACTGGGGAGGAAGAAGAAATATAAAGGAGGAGAGAGGTGGCGGAATTCACGTGGCTTTCATACTTTTTTCACCAAACAACGCATTTGCAGCTTTCTAGAAGCCCCCGAAAATAGGTTTCATATTTCTTTTCTATGTTTAATATATTGTGTGCGTGCCTTCGATGACCCACGACTTTGATTATATTTGGTGGTTGTGTCTAAACCTCAGAAAACGGCCCGTGACCACGGAGAAGGGAGCGAGCGCGACTCAAGCCGGCCAGTTCTGGATCGGCGGTTTTCGGGCGGAAAGAAACCGAATTTCGAGCTGATAATTCTGTTCTGGGTAGTTGGGTTCTCATATGTCACGTACAAGTAAAAACCTCGGCGAGCATAAATATCCTGTCAGTGGTCCAAGGATGCTACCCAGAGGGACAACATTATAAATTTGAATAAAATCGGAGCAGGAGTGATTTATGACAACATATTGTAATCACGAGCTTAAATATGATTTTACAAGGTTGAGGGCGTGTCCTAGTACGCCGTAATGCTTGATCTTAGCGAAAAGTATTCCATGATTTAGAGTATCAAATGCTTTACTAAAGTCAATAAAAATACAAAGAGTAAGACGTTGTGATTCAAAACTGTTAAAAATATATTCTTTTTGGGCAAACAAGGCATGCTCCGTTGATCTATTTTTAGTAAACCCATACTGGCAATCGGATATTACAGAACGCTTTAAGAAAAAATATTGAGGCGGCAATGAATTATTCGTTCTAACCCTATAAAAAAAACGGAAATATAGATATTGGTTTATAGTTACGGAAGTCGTTCTTATTTCCTTTTCTTTTTATAAATTACAGCTACTCTAGCTAGCTGCATAGCTGTTGGAAAGTGTCCCGTCATAAGCGCTACATTATATATATATGTGTCAGACATGGTGTAATCATTTACAAAACATATTTTACTGGGCGACTTTGTATATTATGAGAGTCAAGGCTATTCGTATCTTTTAGACTTTTGCTAATTGAAGAAACCTCAAGCTGGTCAGTCGGTTCAAAGAATATTCATTCCTCCAACCTATCACTTAGAAAACCAAAAATGTCGGAATTGTAGTGACTGTCACCTACAGTCGAAAAAAGTAATTGAATGATGTAGCGAGATCTGAACCCGATAGCTCAGTGCCATTAACCGTTAAGCTTGTGACTACTGGGGTATTAGTATGTCTATTCAGAAGCAGAAGTTAGACCGCCTCCATTTTTTTTGTTGAGATTACTAGAAAAATGGTGACCAACGAAATTATTATAATACATGTTTCTCGCCGATTTCATTTCCCTGTTTCGTCGGTTGCGTAAGGACCTATATTCTGCTAGCACGGTAGGATTTTTGTTTTTAATAAACGTTGCAAATAATTTGTATTTCTTTTTAACGAGTCTTATTAAACGTCTAGTCATCCAGGGTTTACGCGCACTTTTGCATTGTTTTATTTCTACAGTGGGAAAACATTCATTATATACTGATGTGAAGAGCTCTAGAATCCTGTTAAAAGCATCATCTGCAGCGGTCTCGTTCCAAATAGGGCTCAAATCCACCAAGGAAATACGGTTCTTAAATAGGTCGAGTTTTGTTTTTCAGATATTAGCTGACGTCTCATTTTAGCGATATCGTTAGAACGAATTGTTTTTTCTATACGGAAGGAAGAAGGCAAGTGATCGCTAATATCAGCGGCAATGCGACCGGAAAAGAATTCGTTGTTAATATTATTAGTAATTAAATCTAAAATAGAAGCAGAAGAAGCTGTAATGCGCGTTGGGCTGTTAATTATAGTTTGAAAACCCGTTGAGAGAATTGTGAGTAACATTTGCTGCTGAATTGGGCTGTTCGTACCCATATCAATATTAAAATCGCCAGCTATGATCAACAAATAGTTTTCAGAACTAAATAAAAACGTTTCACGTTCAAATATCTCCCAAAATTCGCCGAAGTTCCCAGGAGGTGGTCGACAGACAACCGAAAATATATTACGTCCAAATTTCACGTTAAGCATTTCAATATCACAGTTGGAAAAACAGTGGTCAGATAGCATATCGCGGACATAGCTATTTTTTATCAGTATAGCAACTCCCCCGCCACGCTTTTCTGTGCGATAGATATAAAAATAATTATACCCCGGAATACGTACAACATCACTATCAGCCCGATGTCAAGTTTCAGACAAGAAAATGACATCGAAAGAACACGAGGAACGCGTTAGATCGTCTAAGAGAACAGTTAGCTCATCAGCTTTATTCATGGCAGATTGCATGTTAAGGTGTATAACTTGAATATATTTATTCGCATCTAGTGCTAAAGACGCATTAAACTGAGTAGGTGTGAAAAGAGGGTGTCATCCATGAGGGTACAAAGAATCGAGTAATAAATCTATGAAACAATGGCGCCATTCACGTCATTTTGGACAAGTCAGTCAGGGAATAGATCCGGAGAACATGAGAGTCGTCTGTCTTCCCTGCGAAAACAGCGCCATTCCTTGTCCACACGTGCTTCCAAGAGTCTTGTTTCTTTCTAGAAATCGTAGCACCAAGGAGCCGTTTGTTGTCTGGCGTTAGATGCTCATTGACATAGACACGCTGGTCTGGTCCTTCGAACCCGATTTTAGAGGTAGACAGTTTCAGCTTCTTGGCAGCTGCCAGCAACACGTTGCGCTTTGACCTAGACAAGAACCTGACAATTATGTTTACTTCGTTTTATTTTTTGGTTGGAACGCTGTGGGCGATGTCGATTTCAGCAAGTTCAAGTGGGACTTGGATAGCCTCTGCTGTTTTTATAGCCATGTCGTGTGCTCTTTCTCTGACAGTGGCAGGCAGGCCCTTAATCTCAACGTTATTCAAACGGCTGTATTGTTCCAACTCAGAAATCCGTGCTTCAGCTTTCATCAACTTTTCTGTTAGGGTGTTTTTTCCTTTCTTTAGCTCAGCATAGCCTTCCTTGGTCTTCTTCATCTCAGATGTAAGAGCGCGTAGCTCCGTTAAGGCTTTCTTGAATTCGTCAGCATCGAGCTGTATTCAAGGCTCTAGTGTACGGATCGTGGTTCTGCACGCATCTCGCGTTTCAAATCTTGAATGGCTTTCATAACCTCAGTACAATCAGAGCTCATAATAGGCGAACCTCGCAAGAAGCACAAAACACTCAAATCAATCCGCAGTGGCAGAGAGAAAGGAAAGGCTTTATGTAGGTGCAGGTGCACTTATTTATGAATGTGAAGCAAAACAGTAGAACAGTCAGTGTTTCTGTTCGCTGCACCACTGCCGACTCGCGAGTCGTCACCGTAACGCAGACAGCGCCGTTCAGGACTCGGGTAAAAAAAGGTGGCGGTCGGTTTGTCCGCTGCTCCAGCCGAGCGTTATGCTTAGGAGAGCGGGAGGCGATTTGCCATCCGGTTACTCTGCTTTATTTGAGAGGTTGAACCAAATCACTTCGAGGACTGCTCACAATGGTAAGCGATCGTGAATGCGGTAAACTACGCATGCTGGTAAATATTTCGCGATCTGTAGGCTGACTAGCTGCCGTGACGACCGCGAGAAGACGAAATGATTTGGTTCGACGATACACAACGTGAACGATCGTTCAAGATGAAGATTACGGAGACATACCACCGTTCTTTGCGCTCGTTCGGACACTTTTAAACACTATCTAGCTTTGCGGGTCTTGAAATTTTGACCGGTTATTGTTACGTCGGCCGTCTTGCTTGCATAAGTCGTACGCCGCAAACCCCACGGATTTGCACAGTACAGAATGTTTCGCATGTTTACTAGAAGATGGCGCTTCCGATCAAACGCAATCATCACCATCCTTTAGACGGTTGCACCAAGGAGGTTATAAGGGGCAGGAGGTGGCGTCCGTATTCTCCATACATGGAGCGAAGTGTACCGGAAGTAGCCGCGGCCACGAACTCTTCTCAACCAATGGGGAGCTCGTCAATGGGTATGATTGGGGCAAACAACCCTCGTTGCCTTGGCATTTCCGTGGCAACGCTGTTGTTTGCCCCAATTTGATGGCGGCGTCCCCTGAATCGCTGTCGAACAGGCGAGATTTCGAGCCCAACACTTGCCTGACCAGTAGGAAGTCGGCGTGTAGCGGACGTTCTCGACACCGCGCGACCGCGCCTGGAGCGTCGTCTCGAACGAGTCGTCATAGCGCGGCTTTGGAAAGCGATCGCGTGTCAGTCGTCGTACGCACGAACGCTAAGAATGGCATCGCGGGTTGAGAAAGCCGTACAAACCCTGCTTCCAGAAGGTGTTGGTTTCACTCCGCCGTGATGAGAATGCGGGTTCGCATCGAAACATCTTTTGGTGCGGCGATCGATTCGAAAGCCAGCCGCGACAGCGAGCAGACGAAGCAGACCGCAGGCACGGACCACGGAGCAGACGTAGCCTAAGCCTAACGACCGGGCGGAGATCAAGCAGACGATGGGAGCCTGGTTGAATTTAGTTTGGATGAGAGCGCGTCGGTGCGCGAGGCAGTCTGGGATTGGGTTCTTTTTCCGGCGTCGCTGGGTATGACGTCATGCCGGGTCCTGCCCTATTTAAACGTCCTTGCGGTTGCACCCACTGATCTCTATTGAAAGAGGAAGGATCGCGGATCGGGAGCCCGTCGGTGTCGCCACCGGCGGTCATTGCTTGACACCATGCGATACACGCAAGTCTATGGGAGAAACGCACAAAAGTAAGAATATTGAAGCATGTACGCTGTGCTCGGAGGCGAGTATTTTATGGTGTGCTACGATCCTTATGTCGGGTCTTGGAGATCGAATCGGTATTTGTCAAACGTTCGAACGCCGATTAAAAAAATCAAACGTACCGGAACACCTGCGGCTGAGCTGGCAAGCTTGCTCTCGTAGTGAAGTAAACAAAGGAACTTGCCGTCAATGAGACCGTCCTCGGGGAAGCCCAGAAGTTGATGACTGACAAAGAAGTTCCATCTCGGCAGCGGCTTTCGGGGAGTGAGCGAATTCCACGTAGCAAAGCCTTCGAGCTTGTCGTCTGCTAAACCCAATTCAACGAAACTGCCAGCGACTCCGCGGTAACTCTAGGTAACTCTCACCTCATTGAGCTGCACTACAGCGGAGTCACTCTGCACCACATAATATTTATTTGTAAAAACTGCAAGGGCTGTCAGTTTTAATGTTTGTACGCCAGCTATTTGACGGGCTTATCGAAAACCATCCGAAAGTGTTTAAGTGCCGACAACAACTTAGAAACGAGGGAAACGGAACTTTTATCGTTCTTCCCATAGAGTCCCATGCATTGGCTGGTGTCAGTCAATGGCCGCCCGCGGCGACACTCGGCCCCAGCTGCCAAGGCCGCGGCCCGCGATCCAGCCTACTACAATAGAGATCAGTGGTACGCCAGCTTTCCGATTCGCTAAAATATGATAAATTTCACGTACGGTTTTCTGGAACGAACCAGCTGCACCGTTCATGATTTCGGAACCGTGTGTTTCAGAAACGACTCGCTAAAACTCCGTATCATTATGGAGTTTCCGTAGATCGTCTCGCCGTCCCGCAACGCCCTGCGGAACACGCTAGGAGATCAGGAACTCTGAACACAAGTTGCAGAAGTGTTGTAAGCCGGGCCAGTTGGTATGAAGACAAATTAAACAAAACAACGCACAAAGAAAAAAAAACAAGGAGAGAGAGAGGAACATGCACAACGCACAAGCGCTTGTGTGTTGTGCATGTTGCTTTTCTCTGTCCTTGTCTTTTTGTGCGCTGTTCTGCTCGATATCTCTGAAGACAAGGCTACCGGTAAGCATGTGCAGTAGTGGCGTTTTCGTTTCGGAGAGACTTCCTTGATGGCAGATACAACCTACGGAGTCTTCATTGTAAACGGTACAAAGAACGGGACGTGCTTGTTTGGCTGCGGTCTTAAATACGAGCCCGCTTTTTGGTGCAGATTATATTTTAACGGAAACGAGGTTGGGATTTCTGTAGCCGTTTGGTCAAGCCGTCAGTTACAATTAGCAGCCTAATAGGCAGCTTTAGAACAACGTACGCAATTTCAGCGCACGCTAGTTCTACATTTAGCGTTTAAGGTAGCGCACACTACGCGAAAGAGTTTCAGAATAGCGTTTCTCCGTCGCAAGGCAAAAACCCGAGCATCTCGCGCTGGCAACGCCACCAAGGCATACAGTCACGATTTTTATTCCACGCAAGAATGCTGTAACTTGCGAAAAAACAAGTTTTCTGGTCCAGAGAAACATTTTAGATTTGTTTAAACGTGAGAATGCGACGCGAGCGGTCAACCGGTCGCATCCGCTTGCGTTGCCTCGGCAAGGGAAGTCTCGTGATAAGATTGTAAGTGCGCAGGCGAGCTGGTGGTAGCTATAGTCATGTTGCTTAGCACTTTAGACTGTAATGCAGAAAAGTAAAAAAACAATTAAAAAAACGTCGAGTCGAAGGAACGAAGGAACAGACATAGAAAGGAACGTCTCAAACTCAACTAACTCTTTTATTTCTCAAGCATCCTATATATGTGCACAAAGCCACTCTCAACCACCTTCTACACGAAGATCTCCTTTGTTGAAAGCGTTTTTTAAATGCAGATGTCTCGTGTACCGACCTTCGCGCACCATTCCTCCGCCGAGAATTGTTCGCGCGTCGCAAACATCAAGTTGCCGGCGATCGGTGCCCACCTTACTTGGTCTTCCAAACCGAGTGCAATGTCGTCCCATATTGAAAATCGCAGTCGCGAGGGTGCCGCCGACGTCGCGCTCACGACGCCGTCAAAGCGGCTGCCGCCGCGGTCCTGGGTGCCGCCATTTTTTCACTCTGCTCGCCTTGGCTTTGGACAACTTGTCATCAGGGATCCTCCCTGGAGGAGCGAAAGACTCTTTGCGTACGCGCGCCAATTCCGAAAAATAGCGTACCTTAATATAGCGCACGCAAAGCGCGAAACATGGTTAGCGTTCGGTGCATGCGCAGTGGCGACGACGCTATTCTCTGCGTCCGCAAAGCTTTAGCGGGCGCTATTCTAAAACTCTCTAATGTCCCGCTAAAATTAACGGGACGCATGGCCACGTGGTTAGTGCCACAACGTGTGACGTCTAACGTGATTGGTACCACAACGGGTGAAGTGATCAGCATGACTATACTCCGCTTCATACATAGCGCGCAACGCTGGGAAAGGTACTGAAATAGTGCGCATGAAAAACACACACAAACAAAATGCGTTACTCCGCGCGTTTCGTGGGCGAGCGGCAGAAGGTGCTGCTCAGCGATCCTGACGTCTCGGTGGCGGTGGTTAAATCCACATGACGCGCACATTTTAGAGCGCAGCTCTTAGGCGCCCGTTTCCGGCTTGAGCGCCGTCGCCGTCGCCGTCGCCGTCGGCGTAACCGCGCGGTGCATGATGGGTAAATTTCCGCTAAATTTAGCGGAAAATTTTCCCCGCTAAATCTAGCGTGAAAATTTTCCCCGCTAAATCTCAGCGGAAATTTTCCCACTCAATCTAGCGGGAAAGTTTCCCCGCTAAATTTAGCGGGTGCACTTCTCTTCTCGCCAAATCTAGCGGAAATTTTTCCCGCCAAATTTAGCGGAAAATTTTTCCCCCCCGCTTGCAAATCTAGCGGAAAATTTTCCCCTGCTAAAACTAGCGGAAAATTTTCCCTCGCCATATTTAGCGGGGAAAATCCCCCCTCCTCCCTCGAGGTCACATGAGCACCCAGGCCACGTGACCCCCGCCTCCCCGAGGTCAACAGCGTGACCCCCCCCCGTGCCTTCCCCTCCTCCTCAAGAGCTGCGCTACTAATTCTGGCGTCCTGAGGGGTTGTAAACGGCTTTTTTTTGTAGACGCAGTTGTTGTGTAAGATTGTGCGCAATGCGGAAGCGCATATTTCAATTCCTTTTTCCTTGATTTTCTATTTATAGGTGTCGGAGAGGCCGCATTTCTACCATTGCTCTGCCGCTTTGCAAGTGTTATTTGCCTCCAACACCGAGTTATATTGTTTTCTTGCAGCGTGGAATGAGGAATTGCATTGATAGCAGCCTTGTCCTAAAAGTTTTAGAGCGCAGCTCTTAGGCGCCCGTTTCCGCTTGAGCGGCGTTTCAGCAATACGTA
>JAZHYW010024831.1:0-11378 GCA_037355805.1 Ixodes ricinus | reverse complement strand
TATTGGGAGTGAGGGAGAAGATTGGAAAGTAGAGCTGTAGTATGTGTTAAAGTCACTGGATCTGGGATAGTACCGCCATTGCCTTCTCCCCCTGCTAGCCGGACACAAATAAATACAAACATACAGCCGACAAAATCTCTCTAGGTGATTGGCTCATCGCTGTTGATTGCCATGGTGATCGCCATTTTGGATCCTTTCCAAGCTTCGAAGCTTCGCAAGGGTCGTCAAAATCAGTCCCACAAAGATCTCCATGGCGCATCATCGTACTGAATGCGTTCCTCGGCCAATAGGGGCGACTTTGGCACTGTGAATGCAATAAACTTATCGCTCATGCTTATTTCCCCAGGTCTCTTACAATTATGTTGCTCTTCATGCCTGTTTTTAAGACAGTAAGCTTATTTTTCAATGCCTCCAAGCACTGATGTTGCGCGTCATGGCGGTACGAATATGTACAGCATCACACACGACGTTGGTGCTTGGGGGTATTGAAAAATAATTTTACTGTCTTGAAACACGCAAGAAGAGCAACATAATTCTAAGAGATCTGGAGAAATAAGCATGAGCGATAAGTTTGTTGCATGAACAGTGGTGCCAAAGACGCTCATGTTGGTCGAGGAACGCTTTCAGCACGATGATGCTTCATGACGATCTTTGTGCGACTGGTTTTGGTGACCCTATCGAAGCTTCGAAGCTTTGAAAGGGTCCCAAATTGCGATCACTATGGCAAGCGACAGCGATGAGCCAATCACCTTGAGAGATTTTGTCGTCTGTGTGTTGGTATTTGTTTGTTTCCGGCTAGCAGGTGGGAAGGCAATGGCGCTACTTTCTCAGATCCAGGGACTTTAGTATTAGTGAACGAAGAGGAGAGAGATGATTACTGAATGTATTGCATTTAAATCACAAAAGTGAAAGCGAAAGTGCTGGCGAAAAATTGGACCAGGAGCGGGGATCGGACCCGAAACCTTCGCCTATTCTGGGCGACGCCTTCATCGATTAGACCATCACGTCAACTGGTTTCGGCTGGCACAATTCTCGCCCAGCTCTCTGTACTGCCAGTTACGAATTCGCTTAAAAGACACTGGCGCCACCAATTTTTTTTTGTCAGAAGATTATTTAATTAATATCTTGTTACAGAGTTACGTACATTTTTAATGAAGCCAAAAACCTAAAGTGCTTGAAACCCAAACGCGAGCACGGGAGCTCATGGCCGGAGGCCCCGTTGCTACATCCAACAAGTTTGTTTTTTTTTTATTACGTAAGCAGTACAACGTCTGCTTGGACGAAAACCCGGCGGTGTCTTTCGTTTGTCAGTTGTCGCGTGCGACGCTCCCATTGGTCCGAAGCGCTGACGTGAGCACGCGTCAACCTCTCCCTCTCTCCCCGGCGCTGACAAACTGACAGACACCGCCGGGTTTTCGTCAAAACGAGCCCTTTCGTTTTCGGCAAAGTCACGCGCACAGCTGGCGCGGAGCCAGAGAGGAGGAGGCGCCGCGCAACACCTCCTAGATAACAAAGCCGTAGTGCTGAATGAGATGGCTTCATCAGAGAAGGCCAACGCTGGACACAGATTGGAAACGAGTGCTGCGTCAGCGCTCGGCTTCGAGTCAAGTTTGAGCCGAACGTTGACGCAATCGTCGTGTCCAATCTGTGCCCAGCGTTGGCCTTCTCTGATGACGCCATCTCATTCAGCACTACGGCTTTGTTATCTAGGAGGTGTTGCGCCGCGGCGCGGTGGAATGCGGGCGTGCTCAGTTGCCGCTCTGCTGTCGCCGGTTGTTCTTCGCTCTGGGTTTCCGTAGTAGCGGTGCGTGGGCTGTGATGTGTGTGTGTAGTTAAAACGATGGATGCGGTTCACTCCACGAGTGATATGGATGCGGTTCCTTCCACGAGTGGTATGGATGTGGTTCTTTCCACGAGTGATATGGATGACCGTATCCAAGGGCGTCGACGTACTCTGACAGGCAGAGTACAAAAAAGGGGTGAAAAAAATTACAGGAAGATCCATTGGTGGATTCTTGAGGAATCCGTTAGCATGACCCTTGGGAAACGCCACACACGTCTCCCTTTGGGAAACGCTAACACTGACCCCGTAACGAGGCCAAAAAGAGGCAGCAAAAAATAGAGGAAGCAAAAGAGAAAGCCAAAAGAAAAAAGTGAAGGGGTCAGCGTTAGCGTTTCCCAAAGGGGGACGTGTGTGGCGTTTCCAAGGGTCATGCTAACGCATTCCCAAAGAATCCACGAATGGATTTTCCTGTATTCTTTTTTTTACTCTGGTTCAAGAACCAGAGTAAGAAAACAAGTAAACTTGTTCGAAACTACACCAATATTCACCTCAAAGGTGAATATAGGTGCAGTTTCGAACAAGTTTAATGCCAGCCAACGACGAATCTTTTTTGCGGCAAGCGTTATACCCGGCACTGGTAATGCCTGGAACAGCCACGAAAGTTCACAACCAAGAATGTTCCGAAACTAAAACTACCCTAGAGCTGAGCGCCGATAGAGAAAGCATACTGACTCGCGGATATCCAAAGGGTCCACAGTTATCGTTGTTTGCGCGCAACTCCCTACACCTCTAGAAGCACAAGGTGGACCTGACACTAATGCTTGTTTTATGTTATATGTACGGTCGTGGCAATGAGGAGTTTCAGTGAACCGTTTTCTCAGCCCTAACATACCGCTTTGGGTGCGTACTTCAAAGCGTACTTCGAGTTGGCAGCGCGACCTGCCGACACCTGTATTTTCTACGAAAGTATCACCTCATAAAATTCTCAAATATGTTCGTAAATCGCGGCGGAAGTTATTGATATTTTGTTCCGGCGATATATGGGGAAGGTGGTTACGTCTTTTTTTTATTATTAAACTTTCTTAATAAAAGAAAACATTCTTCACCAAGTGTGAGCACACGTAAGATAGGCGCGATTATTTCTTATTCGCAAGAAGACCCCTAAACTTACGAACAGCAAAATTTTAGGACGTCACGGGATACAAGGTTGGAACTAAGTACTCCACAGCGTAGCTTAGGAGTAAATTTTTAATACTATCGCACCTTGACAACCGCTTTTTTTTCCGGCACTTCTGCTAATACCTTTATTAAACGTTTATACTGGCACCTGTAAAAACTAAACTCAGAGAAAAATGTTAAATTACGTAACACTTTCAGACACCTAACATTCCGTTATACTGCGTGAAGAGACGAAAACAAGCGGCTTTTTTGTTCAGAGCCTGCAATATCTCGAGGTCTACACAGAGAGGGTGCATGGGTCTCTTCGTCATAAAGCACCGCTCAGATTTTTAGAGGCAAGTGTATGAAATCTATAACTCCAGTACAGTGGTACATTTCAATTTCCACTCCATATAACATCAGCTGCAGGCTGGTTTCACCAGGCCTTCTCGGTTTACAGTGACCGCTATTGCACTAAGTACTGATTGTACCCCACATCGATTTCCCTTTATAGGAATATTTAGAACCAAAGAACTGTTTACATTCACATGATTTATATTTATTGTTATTATTTCTTACCCTGACCGCCACATTATAACGGCTCAAAGTCGGAGTTGTCCGCCAAAAGTATGCCCCGCGAACCCTCTGACACATACACACCAAATCAGACGTCTAATCTTAAACTTTCCAGATGAAAAAAAATATAAATTCTTTTTCTTTTTCTCGTAGGTCATAAAACATCTCAAGTGTAATTTCACCCTAGAACCACTTTCCTTACCAGAGAGCAGAATGGTCAGAAGAAAATGGCCGAGGTAGTTTGACTGGAAGCACACTTCATAGCCGTCCTCAGTGAGCTGTACTTTGCTCGTATCTGGAAAGAGGATATATCCTCAATGTTACGCGAACAATATTTATATATTCCCCGAGCAATTAAAGGACATCCAAACCTTGAGCATATTCGAACAATACTTCTTTCGCCAGATTACCCAAGCACCACCAAGCATGTTAGAAATCTTAGGACGCCTGATGCACGGGCTTGCAGTATTTTTATGAAAAATTCAAAGTGAATTATAAAAATTAAATGATGCACAAACGCAAGTGTAATTTGCTATTCGTTTTAGATGTTTACTTACCTTTAGTACGTTTCATTCTGCAGGCGTCAGCACGTGCGACGCCTGTAACTACAGTCGTAGTATGCTCCTTAATGCTTGTGGAAATTAGCAAAAAGATATATCCTGGTCGCGCTTATTTTATTACGACGAATTCAGACTTTTGAAAATTTTGCATGACTTTATTTTACTGGCAGAATCGCCATCTGCGAATATGTCAGTTAAAATATTAAAATTTGCAACCGCGTAATTAATGGTAGCAAAAGTTAATGATATAAACCGCATTAAATTTTCTGATTATAAAAGGAAGCGCGTACCATTAGATACATTCTAAATACCTTTTGTTTTATTTAACCACCTTGCAGCACACGAGGGGCTCATAACTCCAACGTCTAGGTGTCGATCTGGCCCATTCACAGGCGAAAGTTTGTCTTACCAAGATTTCTTTAAAACACCATACGCTGCAGGATTTGAGATTTCGAACTATATTGGCACTCATTCGTTTAGACATCACAAATGCTAGCAATATTTACTGGTTTTATTAATTTATGTAAAATATTCTCGACGCAAATACGTGCGAGTAACCTACAGAATATACACCTAACAAGTGCACGTTTTCGAAATAGAATTGATAAATAATTGATAACTGCGAAATCGACATTTTGGGTATTGTCTTAGACGCGTCATAAAGGCATAATGTATCCTATTAGATATTGCATCTCGAAGAACAATTGTAAACCTGCAAAGAGCCCGCCGGAACCCTCCTCCCTCCCTCTCTTAAATCAGGTTCCTCCTCGTTCTTTTTTGTACTATGGCGCAGTTGGCGGAGGCATTTTCAAAAATTTACGAGGCGTTACAAGATGGTTGCACATGTATAACAATTATTCACAAAATTCGTAAAGAAGTTTTCACCAGTTTTCATTTAACGCAGAATACGTCGTGCGCTTGCGTCAACCTGCTTCGATCTGCTAGGATCTATGGCACCCGTTTTTCCCCTCAGGCCTCTGAGGTAATCTGCTAGAGAATGAGACTTGGAACAAAGGACAAGTTCTGCGTCAGTCTGTCGTATGCGAAGTATTAAGGAAAGTTATAAATTTGTTTATCCCTCTCTTTAACCCTCGCGTTAAGAATTGGAACGTTTGTAACCCATCTTTTACCCATGTGTCATATTTCGTGGCCACACGAGGACAGATATTTAGAAGCATAAATAACACTTTTCTAAGCCGCTTCGGTAACGCAGGGGTAGAACGTCAAACTACAAAGTTCGTTGGTTCAATTTCCACCAACGGATAAAGTAATCTTTGCAAAAGAACCTCGCCGAGTTATTATGTTATTCGTTAGAACCTTTCGTTGACGCTCTAGACTTAGAAGCAAGTACCAAAAACTCAGGGTCCGGAGGCAGGGCGTAAGTCGTCCCTCACTGGTCTCCAGGTCGTCTCCTAGTTGTCTGCACTTTGCACGCACAGAAAGGACATGTGGCAAGCGCGGAGCAAACTTTTTATGCATATCCCAAAACATGAAGAGGTATGCTTCTAAGCTCAAACGTTTAACCTATTGCGTAGGCTTATACCATCTTCAGTAAAAAGCATTTCTGTACAATTTAAAAAGATATAGTAAAAATTAAAAACAATGTTCAATTCGATACTTTTTTATATTTTAAATACTGTATTACCTCGTTTGTTGTTTCCATTTTTTTTCTGTACTTCTAAACTTTATTACTTCTACCATTTTGCGGGACAAGGCGCTGTGTATGGGCATCAAACGATAAGGACCACATGGTAAAAATAATTATAAATACTGTACTCGCAATTGTTGTTGTTGTTGTTTTATTAATAATTCTGCGTGAGGACGAGAAGACCCCAAGGATCCCTAATTTTTACATATGGATTGTTTTAAGGTGAAGCTCACCGTTGATGAGGTCCGGCATTGTTGACCAGGACGTCTAGCCTAGACTCCGTCTTGAGGATATCGTCGGCAAACTCCCGGACGGACCTGAGGGAGGCCAGGTCGAGGCCGCTTGACGACCACCTTCTGCTGCGTCTCCTCGAAGATCTCCTGCATCGCCTTGTCGGCCTTCTCCAGGTTCCGGCAGGCCAGGATGACTCGCGCTTTCCTCCGCGCCAGCTCTTTGGCCGTTTCCTTGCCGATCCCTGAGGGTTACACGAGTCTCTCTAAGTCTTCTATTTTCCTGACAGCTTTAAGACCGACGACAAGTTCAAGCTTTCCACTTTCCCCCGCTTCCTCCTCTCCCCCTTCTACCCTGTCCACCGTTGCCTGTTTCCTCCTCCCCATGGTGAGGAGGATCTTCTGCCATGCAGAATCTCGAGTCTGGTCGTCGGCCTTTAAGAAATGGTGCTGCGTGGCGTGTCCCGATAGTCTTATTAGCGCCTTGAAACCCATTTAGGGTGTGGCATCAGCTGTTCCGATCTCCGAAAAACGAATCCCCAACCTAGAAGCGCGAACCGTCATTAATTTATGCGTTTTTTTTTGTTGTTTCTTAAAGTTGCTACAGGCTTTGCCACAGGCTGTCACAGGCTCTGTCACGGGCTGTCGCTGGCTCTGCGTTTCTTAAGCGGCCACTGACGATAAGAAAACAAAAAGAAGTGTACCTTATGAGTTATGACTAGTGATAAAGTCAAGTGGCACGGAATGTGACGCCCGTATTCAGCTCCTCTGGGCGCGTGCGTAAACCTATGAGCTCTTCTGAGCTCGCGGTCCCGCTAAATACCGCTAAATTTAGGGGCTAAACCTGAATTTCCGTGTGATTCTACAATTATTAAACTTACCCCGCAAAATATAGCGGAAAAGCGTTTCGCCCGCTAAATTTACCGGGTAATTTTAATTGGTCTGACAATATACCGAAATTCAAGATTTCCCACTAAATTTAGCGGCAAGACATTAGTCCGTTAAACTGAGCGAAACCTAGCATGACTGCCAAGCTCGGGTTAAATACAGCAGGGAAACGCCTTCTGCTAAATGTAGCGGGAGGGCATAAGCATAGTCTCCTCTATACTCACAAAGCCTGGCAGATCGACGACGGAGCCATTGAGTGCCCGGTCGCAGATTTGGAGTGCGAGAATCTGATAGCACAGAGCATTTCTAGGGAACATGTCCGTCAGCGCACAGCTTTTGCAGCAGCGAGGACACGAAACTTGGTTTTCAAACCCGAAGAGAAAAGAAGCGGTAGCACGAGTAACGCCAGGAGCACGAGCGGACCAGAGCCGTTTATACTGAGAGAGTTTGGCCTTTTTAAGGATATTTTGACAGTCTGGTAGCCACAGCAGCGTAGTCTGACAACCGGGGGATGACTAATTCCGTCCGCCATTTTGTGGCTCTGACTCATAGGAACTCTATGCGATTTCTCAGGAATAAAGAAGAGAAAGAAGTAACGCCATTTTGTGTTATCGCGAAATCCGCTGCTCTAGTGGGCAACAAGCTCCGCCCATTGGCCAAACTCTCTCAGTATAAACGGCTCTGGAGCGGACCATAGAGTTATTTCAATAAACGCAAGAGGTTCAGGTGGCGCTAGTATGCTGATGCATTTTGAAGCGGACAGCAAGCAGTCTAATTTTGAGTTCCGGTAATGCATTCCTATGGGAAAACGCAAATGCGTTCTCTCTAGATTTTAAGAGCAATTATTCCTTAGTGTTGTGGCAGAATAAAAAGTTTAAAACGTTTTAGAATCGGATGTACAAAAATATGCGTCAGTTAGAGCGTTTTTCTTTAGAATTCATGCGTCGAACACTGCGCTATAATAGCCCAATACAAATGTAAAATACGTGTTGACGTTGCAAACTGCTATTATGGGGCACGTATTTACTCATACACTCAATGCTACAAAGCACACAGAGTAAATCAGCTTCACAAAACACCAAAAAGATGCTTATATATGCCAAATCAAACAATCATAAAAGACGACAAGAACGAAGCATGTTATGGAACGAAGAACACTTACTAAATTAGTAACAAACTTTGCAGGAATAATCTAAATAAAGCAGTAACCGAGTGTTGTTGTTCTGAAATAAATACGATTGTTGTTCTTTTTGCTTGAATGCATAGCTTTTACTGATATATAATGCCGTACAACATACACCTGGGCCTCAATTTCCGCTAGCTTAAACATCGCTCAGTAATAAAGAAAAAGAGATTAAATAAATTGATTACACTTTTGTAATGTGAATAAAACTACATAGTATCCGTTACGACTAAAGAAACTACGCTGATTTCTATTAATCCCTGGCGAAGAAAAAAATAGCAAGTATGTTTTCCCATAGGGATACACAGGAAGGCTGGAAAAGTAGACTGCATAGCTGTCTGCTTCAATTTGCAACCTGGAAGTCCCGTAGACACTAGAGCCAGCTGAGCCTCTAGCGTTTATTGTAATTACTCTATGGAGCGGGCGTTCTATCGGTCGGGAGAAGTGTGCTTCGGCGTCTCGCCGCAGCGGGGCGCCCATCACGTGGCTCTCCTCTCATCCGTTGTCTGCCGCTCTACCTTTTAAAGTACGGCGGCCGCTTCTCGTGGCGATCTGCCAGGCTTTGTCAGTATAGAGGAGGCTATGGGCATAAGTTAGCTAAATGTAGCGTGAGATATTTTTGCGGTACAGTTCCGCGTGCCACTTTCTTGGCGATATTGCTTTTTTCTTTTTTTTTTTCTTTTTAATACTAATATTTATTGAAAACGAGAGAACGGTAGCAAGGACGTTTGGTCAAAAACTTTACTAAGAGGAATACATTCCACTCCGCTCATTTGCATTAGACAGAACGCCTACAGCGCCCCTGACGGAGTGGAGGTCCGCGCCAGTCCACGCGCATGTGCACGTGGATGTTCGCAGCGGCCGCGGCGGTGTCGTCTCCGATTCCACCTAAAGCCCCTTCATGTTTCAAAAGTAGCGCAAGGTGCGTCGATGCACGAGGCACGCGCAACGTGCAACCCTTGGGAAGATCATGGCGGCACAGCGTCGATGCACGAGCCGCGACCACTATATTCTTTTCACCTTATGATGTACCGCAGGAATGGCTACAAGCGCGAGCTCCTTGCTCTAGGGCACATCTCGGCGGCACAAGCTCTCGTGCGTTAAGAGCAGCTCCCAACGCTATGAGCTCGCGCTTTTAGCCTTCTCATGCGGTACAACATCAGGTGAAACGGAGTATAGAAGTGGCGCGCGGCACGTGTCTCGAGCATTTCCACAACAATAAATTTGGTATGTAGAGCAACCATCGTCATCATTATCATTTACCGCCGAGACCTCCACGACGATAGATGGCTCTCGCCAAGCCCAGAGAACCTGTCCGCGCCGAGGCCATTGTATTTGAGAGGAGTGGAATGTATTCTCCCTAGTAAAGTATTTGGTTTGGTCATCCCGCCTCTAGCGCAATTTTGCTACATTCGAGAAAGGCTTCGGCGTTTCGGGCACCTCGTGTGCGCGAGCGCAGTCAAAGCAAGGCGGAAGGCAGGGAGCGCGTGCTGAGGTCCTGCCATTCTTTTCCTATTAGTGGCTGTAACTCTACACACGTTATATGTAAAAAAAAGAAAAGAAAAACGAGGGTTTACGCACCCGCGTTGCCTCCCGTGACGATGACCGTCTTGCCCTCTAGCGTCTGTGTGGACCTGCAGACGCCCTTACTGTGAACCAGGTAGAGTTTCAGGCAAAGTAGACCGACAGCCACGAGAAGAACTATCTTGCTGGTGGCCAGGACAGCGCGACTCCGAGGGTTTGCACCAAGAAATTCATCATCATCTTTTGCTGTAAAATCAAACAAACGATTCCGAGGAGGTTACTGTACCCGATTTGTTCGACCGATCAGCCATCCGATTGGAATTTATGACAGTGACAGCTGTTAGTGGGACACTTCGAGGTTTCACGCCGTCGAGCCGCCCTGCGTACCGACGCTACGGCTATTTTTGGCACTCCGCCAAGAATCACAAGCGAGCAAGATCACATGGCAATCTGGCAGTGCACTGCGATAGGTGCCCATCTGACCCAAAATTAGGACAAACAACGCTTCTGGGAAATACGTGGATAAAACTGCCTTAGGATTTTACGATGTATTCTAACGATCAGAAAGCGAGGGTAATGCAAGTGCGTTAGTGCCCCGCCAATGCACCTGACTGACCACAGAGTTTTATATTGTAAACAAATAGCCATAAATATGGTAATTAATAGTGCGTATTTGTTTATATATACCTTCATTTGAGAGTGCACTTCGTCTTGTCTACTTCCTTTCAATGTTTATTCGGCGCTTTTCTTTTAGGACTTATGACTATTTGTACCGAAGGGAAGTAGGAAAGCACGCTTCCTTTTACGCAGACTGCTGAAATGCTCTCTACTTAATACACTTCCATTGGTTACAAAACGCTATTGAACTTTCGCCCGGTGTGTTATTCGGTTTAATATGAAACACCTTAGCGTTCTCTATGGTGCCTGCTTGCACGTTTACCGTTCATTCAGTCCATCTGCTCCGAAATGACACCTTAGTCGCCTAAGGCCTACTGGCTCCGGACGTCACACCTCAGCTGTCGCTGTGTTTCACCTTACGAGTTTCGTAAGTGTTAGAATCTTTAGTTCTATCTTATATGTTATTTTCTATATCTCGCGTTTGTGTCTCCTGATGAAAAAACGGATCGAGGACATGAGTGCGACTGTTAGTGGGCGTCGCATGCCAAGATACAGCTTGCTGTGGCAGGTCAATTTAGCCTCACTTAAAGGAGCGGTGCAACGATACTCAATTGGAATGTTTTTCTCTTTACACGAGCTTACTGGCACACCTGGGACTCAAGGATACTCACACGCAACGCCACTGGCCAGAAACTCCTTTGTTGCGGTGTAATTTCAAGGACAAAATCGATCATTTTCATTCAATCTCTCCTTTGCAAAATTTGATGACGTAACGTGGGGATCGCAGTACACCCATATGACGATATTTGAATGCGGTTCATAGACTGGACCCGAGCATTGCGTGGGCACTCGATTTGGGCTCGTGATAATTACTAGCTCGAGAAGCATTCGGGTAGTGGCCCGTGTCCAATCGCTGCAACGACGACAATAGCCGAGCCATAACAATATCTGGAACTCAGCGCGTGTCCTGTGCTTTGCCAACCCCAGCGCGTGGCTATGAGCAACATTGGCGGCATATAATCCGCTCCAGATCACGTGGCCGCTTGTTCTGGCTGCGAGTTGAGGGGGTGAACGCTGCTCGTTTTTCTTAAGTTTTTTCTGGGACTTCTATTGCGTGGGGTGAAAAACGAACGCGTGTTTCATAGGTCATTAACGTCGGGGATCCGTTTTAAGCGGTATTTGCGGAAAGTACAAAAATTGTTGCAACGCC